>CABHPQ010175644.1:0-10422 GCA_902168405.1 Peromyscus aztecus
TGTTGACCTCAGTTGTGTCTAGATGCTTAGCAGGGGTGCTGCTGGGAGGTACTCTGGGTTCTGCCCTGAAGTCGATTCTCAACATGAGGGTGATGTGGAGGAATCCATGAATAATTCACATCACACCCTGATGCTCAGTTAGCATGAATTACCTTGTGTGTGCTTCCTGCCTGGATGTCAACGGACCCCTCCCTGGCGCCTGGGATGAGCTTATGAATAAGTGCATTCTCCTGACGCCTGGGCTTTTAGGGAGGCACTTTTGGGATCTTGGCTCCAGTTAACAGATTTCTGACTCGCTATTTACAAACTACATCCTAAGATTTCAAATAACACAGGAATTAAAAAAAAAAAAAAATCATGCTCCCTCCTCCTCCGCTAGGAACCTGGGTGGAAATGTAATAGCGTTTTTTCAGGTGTTTTGTTTGGAGTTGTTTTGTTTTATTTTACATTTTTATGTGTGTATGTTGGGGGAAGGGTGCGCATGCCACAGGGGAAGGGCAGAGGGTCAGAGGACAGCTTGCAGGCGTCAAGTCTCGGCTTCTACCAAGTGGTTTCCAGGGAACACCAGGCTGCCAGGCTTAGCAGAAAACACCTTTACCACCGAGTCATCACGCAGCTCCAGCAGAGTTTTTTTTGTTTTGTTTTTTAAATGCATCTGGACCATGTAAGCAAAAGCAAGGTGGTTGGAGGCTAGAGGTCTAGAGTGGGAAGGAAAATGGATTTTGAGAGCACAGGCTATTTGGGAAACTTTATAGGTAGCCTAGGCACACCTGGGAGATATGGAAGTTTCCACTCTAGACTACTGCCTTGAAGCAAATATTGAAAAAAAAAAAAATGGAGCAGTGAGTCATACAGGTTGTTTTTGGTTTCCTGGTGTACACAGAAGTTAGGTTTGCCCTGTACTTCAGCCTTGTCAATGTGTAACAGTATTATATGTAGAAAAAAAAAAAAGCAATGTGCACACCTTACTTTAAAAATATGTTTCGGGGCCCGCAGAGCATTTCAGTGGCAGAAATTTTGCCTTAGCAGTCTCCAGTCCCCAGGCTTGACCCTGAACGCTACTAAAAGAAAAATCAAAGTGTTGGTGATCATCCAAGCTGTTGGGGAAACTGACAGGGACTTTCTGGATGCAGATTTACAGTAAGCCCTCCATTTGTAAAGGAATGCAGTACTTGAAACACCCCATAAAGCACAATAAGGAATGCCTGTTCTCCCCATGTTAATGCCATTTCGGTTCTGTGACATTTCTAGCCTACTGAGTCACGTTCGTACCTGAAAGTTTCTAGTTATCATGGGCTACCCTTCGGATTGAATCCCGAGCATCACAAAAATTAAATAACAATTGAATGATCGTCTTTCAAGTGACAAAAATGAAAAAGGCAAAGTTATTCGAATGACATGTTTTATTTATTTCAGTAGTCAAAAACATTTAACTGAAGATATAGTTGATGTAAAAATTTAGTAGCTACTGAGCTAGGGAGATGGGTAAAGTGGCCGTCACACAACATGAAGACAGACCTAAGTTAAAATCTTCAGAATTTAAATAAAAGTCAGGTGCCATAGTGCACATGTGTGATCTTGGTACTTCTAGGACAAGATGGGAGATAGAGACAAGATATCCCCCCACCCCCAATCCACTGAATCTCAAGAGCCAGCTGGTCTGACAGAGGCAGAGAGACCCTGATCTTCAACAAGGCAGACAGTGAGGATTGACTCCGAGGGTTGTTTCCCACATATGCTGTGCACCAGTACTCACATATGAACTTGGGTGCATGGACACACACACACACACACACACACACACACACACACACACACACACACACACATTAGAAAAATTTAGTAAGTATTCATGAAATATTACCTTGGTGTGATGACTCATATCTGTAATCCCAGCCACAGCTAAACCAAAGAAATCTGGAGTTCATGGCCAGCTGGTGACACACTGATGCCATGTCTCTGGATAAATAAACAAATTAATGAGATAGTTTGCATTCTTTCTTTTTAAAACTAAGTCTTCCAAGTCCAGGACATCCCTCATACTAATACTCAGCACTTTTCAAGTGCCATGGCTGCCTGACCTAAGAGATGATGCTCGCTAGCAGGCCTTAGGCAAATTGTGGTGATATATTGTGTATGAAATAAAATTTGCTGAAAGATCAGAGAGACAAAGGAACAAGCCGTTGCCATATCTCACTTTGCTAACTCCATATTAATCCTCTCACTTGAATGTCTCTGAGTCCTCAGCCGAAAGGGGTCCAGCCAAAAAAGTGCTTCTTCCAAAAAGGAGGCTTCAGCCGAAAAGCCTTTAGTTCCTGTCTCCTCATGCCTTATATACCTTTCTCTGCCCAGCCATACCACTTCCTTCTTAGTGCTGGGATTAAAAGCATGTGTGCTTTCCAGATACTGGTAGCAAAAGCATTAAGATCTCAAGTGCTGGGATTAAAGGTGTGTGACTCCCAAGCACTGGGATTAAAGGTGTGTGTCACCATTACCTGACTCTTTTTCTCTCCTAGACTGAGTCAATCTCATGTAGTCCGGGCTTTGAACTCAGGAGATCCATCTTAGCCTCCAGAGTGCTAAGATTAAAGGTGTGTGCCACCACTGCCTGGCTTCTATGTTTAATCTAGTGGCTTGTTCTGTTCTCTGATCTTCAAGTAAATTTTATTAGGGTATACAATATATCACCACATTTTCCTTTTTTTGTCTAAAATAATAAAAGGAGGTTATAACTAATATAAGAAAAACTATATACAATAAGTAAATACAATATATACAGTCAAGAATTACATTAACAATGTCCAGTCAATTAACATTTGACATATTCCGAGAAAACACCCCATTATTTATCCTATTTTGGTAAGTCCAAAGTGTTGTACCTAATTCACTTTCTATCCTAACTTGTATTGCCAACCCAAAACTACCTTTTGATGTTTTTTGAACTTACACACTTTACACCTCTTTAGTGAGTTTCTTTTCTGAATTTGTTAACAAGGGAAATTATAACTATCTAGTCTTCAACTCCTTCAGAGACCCGAGAGGGAAATAATTTTTACTAAGAAAGCAGGAAGTGCAAACAAGCGACTTCCAAAAAATATGGGAAATGACAGAAACAGCTGGCTACCTGGACAGTCACCCAAGGTTCCTCTGCAACACTGGGGCATCCATCTTTGGCCTATAGGCCTAGCATATCTGACAGACTTATTAGGGTACACAATATATCACCACAACAAATAGGTTTATCTCCACAGTCCTTCCTTAGTCTTAGGATCACATGTAAGCAAGACACAAGGGTCATTGTTCCACTGGACAGGGTGTCTGCCCTCCGTACAGTGGCAAGGTGATGCTCTGCATAGTTAGAAGTGGCAGGCAATGTAGATGCCTGAAGGCTGATTTTACATCTGCATTCTACTTGGGATGGCACAGGAGCATCTGGGCAGCTCTTCCCAGAGACTCCATGCCACCTGCCAGGCTTTCCCCGAGACAGGCAGATTGTAACGCTTCTGAAAGCTGGGAGCATCATCTACGAGGAACAGAAGAGAGGAACGCTTCAACCTTATCACGGGAAGAGATGTGACAGAAGCGAGCTCATAGTGGTGACTGAACCAGACTTAAAAGACACGTACAAAACTGCCACAGCCATCTCCTGTAGACAGCTGCGGCTGTTCAGTTTTACTCCGATGAGTCAGGTGACGTTGTTGAAGAATTGGTGCTATTTAGGCAAAAATCTTAGCTAGTTGGCTAGTGTCAAGTTGGCTAGTGTGAGGATTGTACAAAATAAGATGTAACTGAAAAATATCACAGATGGGCTGGGAGCCATGGCACTCATAAGTACTCCCAGCTCTGAGGACACTGAGACAGGAGGATTGCTTTTTTTTTTTTTTTTTTGAGACAGGGTCACTCTATGTAGCCCTGGCTGTCCTGGAACTTGCTGTGTAGACCAGGTTGGCCTTGAACTCATAGAGATCCATCTGCCTCTGCCTCCCTAGTGCTGGGACCTTTAAGTGTGTGCTACCATGCCCAGCTAGACTGCTTGATCTTAATTTGACCATTGTGGCAACACAACAGGACCTCATTTTCAACAACAAAAATCTGAAGGAACCCACTATTCCCCATTTCCTCTTTATACCACATACACTCTGTCTCCTCCTCTCTTGAACGTGCCCCCTCACAGTCCCCTATCACTTTCCTGACCTCCATGGCTACTCTAAGTTAAATACACATACCCAAAGATACCATCCACCTATTAGAAAGAACATGCAATGTTTGTCTTTCTGGCTCTGGGTTGCCTCACTCAGAATGATTATTTTCTATCAATATACTTGAAAACTTCATTTTTCTTAACAGTTAAATAATAATTCTTGTGTAAAGTTACCACATGTTTGTCCCCATTCATCAGCTGATGGATCTTTATGTTGTTTCTGTTTCCTGGCTATTGTGAGTAGGGCATCAATAACATGGACAAGCAAGTATCTTTGTAGTAGGATATACTCCTTGGGGTATATACTCACAAGTGGTATGGCTGGATCATTCTAGTTTCCTGAGGAACTGCCACACTGATTTTCACAGTGGCTGGGTGGGGCAGTGGGAGGTCGGAGTAGAGAATGGAGTGGGAGGCGGGATAACTAACATTTAAGACTTTTGAGAAAGTCATGTGAAACCTACTATGACAGAAACTTCCTAAAATATATACATATACATATATGAAAAGAGTTTAAGTATAGTTACCCTATAACAGGGGAAATGCCCCCCCCCCTTTTTCTTTTTTGAGACTGGGTTTCTCTATGTTGTTTTGGTGCCTGTCCTGGATCTTGCTCTGCAGACCAGGCTGTAGCATGAATCTTAAAAGGTCTTATTAATAAAAACAAACCTGGGCATTGGGGTAAATTCTGAAAGATCAGAGAGACAGAACAAGCCACACCTACCTCACCTTGCCAATTCCTCAGCTGATCCTGTTTTCTCAGCTGAACTGTGCTGCTCAAAAGCCTAAAATCTGAACCAGGCTCTAGTTCCTGGTCCTCACGCCTTAAATACCTTTCTGCTTTCTGCCATCACTTCCTGGGATTAAAGATGTGTGTCACTATGCCTGGCTGTTTCCAGTGTGGCTTTGAACTCAGAGATCCAGACAGATCTCTGCTTTTGGAATGCTAGTATTAAAGGTGTGTGTGCCACCATTTTCTGGCCTCTATGTCTATCTAGTGGCTGTTCTGTCCTCTGACCCCAGATAAGTTTATTAGGGTGCACAATATTTTGGGGAACACAATATCACCACACCAGGCTGGCCTCGAACTCACAGAGATCTGCCCCCCCCAATGCTGGGATTAAGGGCATGTGCCGCCACCGCCCGGCCAGAAATGCCCTTCTTCAGACACCACAGGCTAGCAAATGAAAAGCTTCGTGTCGATAGTGGGTTACTTCTTTTGAAATTGTCGGTCCGTGGGGTCCCATACACCCCAATGCATTTCAGGCTATTGTCATTACTCTTGACTGTTCTCCAGAATTCAATGGTGAGACCTTACTACGGAAACCACTGCATCCTTAAGTCGAGGAACACGAAGACATCAAGCTGGTACAGCCTGGAAACTGTCCCCACTGACTAGTTTTCATAGTTTTGGAAGCTGCTGTGCATGCGACTGGAGGAAAGTCATCATCAATCTTACCCAACTATGACCCCTGTGAACCACAATAACAGCTGGCCCGGGAGGGTAGGCTCACTGGTACAATAGTGGAACAAACATTGCAGGAGTAACAACCACTTTCTGAGTGGGTTTAGGGCCCATGGTACAAGACAGAACTCATGCCTAGCACTGTTATCAGGACCCATGGCTAGGCATGTCATAGGCCCCAAGGGAGAACCAGCTACTATGAGCCTGCTAAATGGGCATAGTATTCAACTGTATAAGAGTATAAGGGACTGTGGAGCTCAGCCTACATAAGACATCTACGTCAGCTCTGCTCCTCCCAAGGCTCAGAGATCTCACAGAAGAAAGGGTGGAGAGACTGTAAGAATCAGAGGCAGAGGGTGACCACAGTGAAACAATTTTTTCAAGACACAGTAGGATAGGAGCACATACAAAGCCATGGTGGTTATTAACAGCATGCCTGAGACCTGTAAAAGAACAAGCCAGGCAAAATCCCGGTACGGAGTCTGGAGATGATCACAGAGTCCCACCCCTAGCTGAGGAGCTATTGACAATGGATGGCTGTTGGGTAAAGGAAAGTCAGTTTTCTTCAAGGATGTGGCCCCTAAAAAGGCTGGCTACCCATCCACGATCCAGTAAATGTACCTACATACACATGTATATGCTGGCAACAGTGAATAGGCATATTGCTTTTCTCATACTTTAAGACTGTTTCCTGACCTTGAAAATGGTGGGTAAGGGCAGGGGAAGGATATGCCTTTCTCAGTTACTGGGAGGATTTGGACTTTTTTTTAAACCACCTTTAATAGTCATTCTGCTCGCTCTCTCTCTCTCTCTCTCTCTCTCTCTCTCTCTCTCTCTCTCCCCCCCCTTCCTTTCTTTTTTCTTTCCTTCTTCCTTTTCGTCTGGTGTGAAGGGTGTTTGCATGGGTGCAGGTGCCATGGCCCATGTGTAAAGGTCAGAGGGCATCTTTTATGGAGCCATTGCCTTCTATCTTTGTGTGAATTCCGGGGGCCCGAGCTCAGGTCATGGGACTTGCATGGCACCTTTACCTACTGAGTCATCTTAACGGCCCTTTAATTTCTGAGACAGAATCTCTCACTGAACCTGGAGCTCACTAATGGACTAGAGTGGCTTGTCATGGAAGTCCCAGGGAGCCTCCTGTGTCTACTTTCCAGTCCTGCCATTACAGGCATGCACGGCTGTCCCCAGCCTTTTGCGTGGCTGCTGGGGATTAGAATTCAGACTTCTGTATTTGCCCGCTGAGCACTTGACCCACTGAGAATCTCCTCAACTCCAGGGTTTCCTTCTTCTTACACCAGTTAGAAAAGTGAACAATTAAAGACAAACAGCTAAAGCTTTTTGGTGGTTCTGTTTTTGTATTTTGGGGACTAATTGCTGTGAATGAATAACAATAATTGTTTTTTTTCTGATTAGGAAAGTAACACATTTATTGTAGCATATTTGGAAATTATAGAATAATGCATTTTTAAAATCACCAGTAATTATAGTGCCCAGAGATAAATAGTAACTATGTTTTTGTGCTTGCCTTAATTGTGCTTACAAAAAAATGTCTTTTTATAAGTTGGAATGTTGTCCTTTAAAGTACTAAATCCTCATTCTTTATTTTTTAACGTAGGGTTTTTTATTGCTATTGTTTTATTTCATGTATATGGGTGCTTTCTTAACTCTTGGGATGGCTATTCTTGGTTGTCAACTTGACTATGTCTGGAATTAACTAAAACCCAAATGGCTGGGCACACTTGTGAGACAGTCTTTTCTTAATTAAATCATCTGAAGTGGGAAGACTCACTTCTAATCTGGGCCCCACCCTCTGCAGGCAGCCTGCGTAAAGAACACGGAAGAAGGAAGAGAGCTCTCTCTTTGCCTGCTTGCTCTCAC
Organism: Peromyscus aztecus; assembly: GCA_902168405.1. Lineage (NCBI taxonomy): Eukaryota > Metazoa > Chordata > Mammalia > Rodentia > Cricetidae > Peromyscus > Peromyscus aztecus. Next base: position 7,545 of record CABHPQ010175644.1, read on the forward strand.
CTCTGCTGGTGAGCCCGTTCCTTCAGTGGCCTTAGCACCTACTTCTTTACGATTTGGCACATACTGAAGACCAGCTGAGACATCCAGCCTCATAGACTGAACAATTACTGGATTCTTGGAACTTCATCGGTAGACAGCCATTCATTATTAGAGTAACTGGGCCACAGCATGTAAACCACTCTAATAAATCATATATATGCATATGTGTATATGTTCTGTAAGTTCTGTTCCTTTAAAGAACCCTGACTAATACAATTCCCATACCTTACTCCAGAAAAATCCTTAAAAAATTTTGGAATTTCTTTTATTTTCAAAATATTTCTTAAAACTATATGATATTTGGCTGTATTGAGACACTCCTGTTTTGTACAATTAGATTGCCTCCCAATTTTCTCAGTACAGAAATTCTGTGTGATATTTTTACACATGAATTTTGCTGCACATCTGGTCATGTCTTTAGGATTATCTCTTAGGAGAGGAAGGGAAAATTCCCAGGGTTTTTTAAGTGGTCCTGAAATATATTACAAAGTACTCTTCCAAAAGACTGCAACCGTTGATGGCCTTACCACGAATGAAGGACAATTTCTGTGCCATCTGGCCTCAGAAACAAGTGATTGGCTACATTTCCATAGGAATGGAGAGATGCAGGACAGATGGGTGGTAGCCCATGGGAGGGTTCTGCTTATTTTTCTGTGAAACTCTACATTTTCCACTTGTCATTAGGGCTATAGAAATGCGAGAGCAGGTCAGATTATCTCCCAAAAAGGGAAGTAATACTGAGGCTGGAAAGCACATGTCAGCTCTGGGAATCTGATGCAATCAAGGAGGAAGTTCCCCACAGAATGGCAAGTTGCTGGGTCAGCTCATAGTTAGAAGTCGACCTGCTCTGACCACACTTCCATTTTTGGCAGAGGAGGCTTCCAGCTAACTGCCAGATACAATCAGCTGGACAGAGTGCACCGTGGGGCAAACAGTAAGTCAAAGGAGGGCGGGGTGGAGACCAAGGCACAGGTCCAAACTTCAAGGCGAAGAAGGGGCTGTGTGAGTCCCATAAAGTCCTTGAGGATAATCATGAGGCAGTTTCTAGGTGTTTCAGGAACTATCAGGAGGAAGTCAGGCCTGTGTGGGGTACACTGAGGCAGGAGTCTACACCCCAAGTTTGACCTGGGCCAGTGACTGCTACAACCAACATGAGCTCTGAGTTATGTGATGATTCAACATTAAAGTTAGGGATTCGAAGGGCAATAATACAGAAATATGGAAAAACATTTATTATATATTCATTGAAATTAGTGTTCACAAGCCGGAAGCCCCAGGGGTTAGAGAAACTGAACAACTGTTATTGTGTTAGTAACTTAAGGAGAGCTACCAAGGTCACTCGAAAAAAAAAAAACCAAAAAACCAGTGACACTGTTTCTCTAATCCTCACAAAAGAAGATTCTCAATCATAGTCAGAGTGTACTGCTGACAGCTTATTCCCCAGAGATAAACACATAGTTCTCTTCAGCATGCCTGACGGATTTGCAAATCCTATTGGCTTTGCAAACTCTAACTACTGGTTCTAAGTTTGGTAAATCAAAGGTTGTCATTTTCTTCACACATCTTCACTTCTTTTTTTTTTTTTTTTTTGTTTTTTTGGGACAGGGTTTCTCTGTGTAGCTTTGCGCCTTTCCTGGAATTCGCTTGGGAGACCAGGCTGGCCTCGAACTCACAGAGATCCGCCTGCCTCTGCCTCCCGAGTGCTGGGATTAAAGGCGTGCGCCACCACCGCCCGGCACATCTTCACTTCTATCAAGGGTTTAGAGTCATCACAAAAGCCTCTCCACCCACTAGGCAAACACAGTAACAGTATCGGGAGGACAGAGCATGCAGAATGGCAGTCGTGGGCCAGTGCATGGGGACCTCTCGTCAGTGACGCTGGAGGAGGGGGCACTAACAAATGAACAGAAGAGGCAGCTCCAGTATGGGGTTAGGATTGCTAGCAGTAGCCACTGACAACAGGAGGGAAAGAGAGAGCTGGAGGTGGAGGAACAGCCACCGAGAATGAAGTTCAACGGCATTGGGTGCGTTTTAAAGACGAGCCAAGCAAGCAAGTCAAAATGGAATGAACATACAACACAGGAACACAGATGCTGTCTAGAGTCCCAAGACTTGATCCCTCCAGAGAGCTATGAAAGTCTCCAAGGCACTACTCAGCTTTAAAAGATTTTTTTCCTGTGTGTGTGTGTGTGTGTATATACCATACATGCGGGTGCCTTGGAGGCCAGGAGGAGGTGTCAGATCTCCAGCAGCTGGAATTACATAGGGTTGTAGGCCACCTAACACGGCTGCTCACAAACTAGGGTCCTTTGCAAGAGCAGCTGCACACTGTTAACCACTGAGCCATCGCTCCAGCTCCATTACTCTTATTTTTTTTCTGTTCTGAACAGGTCCCCCCACTGCCCTCCCCCAATGCTATCATTTGCCTCTCTTCTTTTTTAAAGAACGCAGAAGAATAACACAGTCCTCCTTGAGGACTGAGGACAATCATTTATAATAAAAATCATATTCAATTTAATTTACATTTATTGAGCTCCTCTACTGTGTACCAAGCAACTCCTGTGGACGTTTGGCTGCTTTTAAACTTACTAGGTCAGGAAAGCAGTAGCCCAAAGGAAAGCAGGTGATGCCACACAGTTCTTATTTTATCTAGTGTTTAGAGGCCAAAGATATGGGTATCAACTAGTGCTACTTAATTAGCAGGGAAGGGGACAAAATGTCAAGCCAATACCGTGTGTCATACACTTGACATTTAGTGTCTCCTCTAGTTCTTAGTCTAATCATAAAGCACGAATTGATAGCTCCAAGCTACAGAGATAGCGAAGCACAGGTACACTCA
>CABHPQ010175644.1:10822-25386 GCA_902168405.1 Peromyscus aztecus
CACATCTTCACTTCTATCAAGGGTTTAGAGTCATCACAAAAGCCTCTCCACCCACTAGGCAAACACAGTAACAGTATCGGGAGGACAGAGCATGCAGAATGGCAGTCGTGGGCCAGTGCATGGGGACCTCTCGTCAGTGACGCTGGAGGAGGGGGCACTAACAAATGAACAGAAGAGGCAGCTCCAGTATGGGGTTAGGATTGCTAGCAGTAGCCACTGACAACAGGAGGGAAAGAGAGAGCTGGAGGTGGAGGAACAGCCACAGAGAATGAAGTTCAACGGCATTGGGTGCGTTTTAAAGACGAGCCAAGCAAGCAAGTCAAAATGGAATGAACATACAACACAGGAACACAGATGCTGTCTAGAGTCCCAAGACTTGATCCCTCCAGAGAGCTATGAAAGTCTCCAAGGCACTACTCAGCTTTAAAAGATTTTTTTCCTGTGTGTGTGTGTGTGTGTGTGTGTGTGTGTGTGTGTGTGTGTGTGTGTATATACCATACATGCGGGTGCCTTGGAGGCCAGGAGGAGGTGTCAGATCTCCAGCAGCTGGAATTACATAGGGTTGTAGGCCACCTAACACGGCTGCTCACAAACTAGGGTCCTTTGCAAGAGCAGCTGCACACTGTTAACCACTGAGCCATCGCTCCAGCTCCATTACTCTTATTTTTTTTCTGTTCTGAATAGGTCCCCCCACTGCCCCCCCCAATGCTATCATTTGCCTCTCTTCTTTTTTAAAGAACGCAGAAGAATAACACAGTCCTCCTTGAGGACTGAGGACAATCATTTATAATAAAAATCATATTCAATTTAATTTACATTTATTGAGCTCCTCTACTGTGTACCAAGCAACTCCTGTGGACGTTTGGCTGCTTTTAAACTTACTAGGTCAGGAAAGCAGTAGCCCAAAGGAAAGCAGGTGATGCCACACAGTTCTTATTTTATCTAGTGTTTAGAGGCCAAAGATATGGGTATCAACTAGTGCTACTTAATTAGCAGGGAAGGGGACAAAATGTCAAGCCAATACCGTGTGTCATACACTTGACATTTAGTGTCTCCTCTAGTTCTTAGTCTAATCATAAAGCACAAATTGATAGCTCCAAGCTACAGAGATAGCGAAGCACAGGTACACTCAGCTAACCTTGATAATCCACTAAATGTACCTTGCTAAAGTCACGTGCTAAACTCAGTCAGTTCTCATCAACTCCAGGAGAGAGTTAGCATTACTATCTCATTTTACACAGAGGCACTCAGGCAGAGAAGCATTAAGTAACAGATCTAGGATCAAAGCAGAAATCCAATCCGGCGTCCTTGTCCCTTCCATGTTATTGTTGTCCACTAGAACACAGCAATGGGTCCTAGCCAACCCCATACCCAACAAAGACATGGTGGTGGATAAGGTAAAATGTCATCTGGGGTTACGTGACTGAATGTGAGGGTTGTTGTGGGGTATTCACCAGAGAAGATTGCACAAACATGGATTTAAACCAATAAAAAGTCTTTATTAGCTGGCCGGTGACTACACTGGGTGTTCAGGATCCCAGGGTAGCCCCAAGCCTTTCTCGGGTTGAACTTTTAAGCACAAAAGCCATGCCCTCCCTGGGTTGACACACTTCAGTTAACAAGAACAGTTAGCCAGAAGCAGAACTACAGAAGCCAAAAGGCAAAGTTAGTACATTTAGACACTTTCCTATCACTATGGACTTTGATGGACGAAGTTCCAGTTTTCATTTCTGACAGGTGGTGCTGTCTACATGCTCAGTTTTACAGCCTGAATGGCATTTCCATCATGGAGTCAGTGGTGCTAAGGTCTGGGGGCCTACTAAGGTCTGGGACCCTGTTACAAGGGTCATAAAATACTTAGCAACAGTAAAGGTTTCTGAACACACAATGACCAAAAATTAATTCACAGTCAAATGTATAGTGAATGTCAGGTGTGTGGGGCATCAGGAGGCCACATGTTGATGCATGTCACCTCAGACTTGGTTCCTCACACACAACACAGGCACATTGTACTATGCATGTTGACACACCATGTAATAACCAGTGAATGGTACCGGAAACACCTCAGCTTAGAGTCAACACTATTGAACATTATGAAATGCACTATTGTTACTGGACATACAGTTTTCTGTTTCTATGGAAGCATGGAGACTTAATGAAAACAAAGACTTAATATTTCCCTACCATCATGCCTCAGCATGCGCCTGTAGTATATCATACCAGATTTGAATATTTGATTTCAAATCTTACTGTTTGAATTGCAGACTTGTGTTTCATAAAACAATCATTAAATGAGAGCCGGGTGGTGGTGGCACACACCTTTAATCCCAGCACTCAGGAGGGAGAAGCAGATGGATCTCTGTGAGTTCGAGGCCAGCCTGGTCTACAGAGCGAGATCCAGGACAGGCACCAAAACTACACAGAGAAATCCTGTCTCGAAACAAACAAACAAACAAAAAATTATTAAATGAATTTTGGCTTGGGATTAGGATACCATTTCCAACCATTTCTGAAGTGGCTCTAAATATCTTTCTGCCATTTTATAATAAGTCGGTATCTATGAGAAATGGTGTTCTCAGCATCAATATTTATAAAGTCAAAATACTGATCAACTCTAAAAGACATTGGCAATATGGGAAACACTCTACATACCCTGCAGTATCTAACAGCCAAGACTGAATTTGGGGTGCATGAGGAGTCACTGTGTAACTCTGACTGGCCTTCACTCAGGGCTCCACCTGCCTCTGACTCAATAGTGCTGGGATTAAAGGTATATGTTACCTTGCCTGCAAGAAGTGATTCTTTATGTAAAATAAGCACATCTATCTCATTAATATACAAATTTACTTTGTAATAAATGGCAAAGTTATATGTATATCAAATTATTCTTTTAAAATACGTTCCCTTATGATTATCCACAAATATTTGATTTGTATACCTATTTTATACAGACTATATGCATGGGATCATGTAAAAGTTTCTCAGTCAAAACGGGGTCTTGAGTAGGAAGTTTAAGAAACTCATGCATGCATGTGGGGTGGTGGCACACGCCTTTAATCCCAGTACTTGGGAGGCAGAGGCCTTGGTGAGTTTGAGGCCAGCCTGGTCTTCAGAGAGAGAGTTCCAGGACAGTCAGGGCTACATACAGGAAAACCCTGTCTTGAAAAACTTTAAAAAAAAAAAAAAAACAAAGAAGAAGAAAGAAAGAAAAGAACTCATAAGGTAGACTCCATATGGTTCTAGAGGAATTGAATGGACAGTATTTAGCCTCTAGCAGGTTGGCTCTTTTGGGGTGACTTGAGGGTCACTGGGCTTTCTAGCCTTTTTCTCTGAGACTATACATGTAAAGTGCCATTTTTTTTTTTTTTAGATTAAGATTCTTTGTGGTTTGAGAGCTTTTGATAGAATTGCAGCTGTCTGAGTTTCTAATCTTTCCCTTCTTCCTGCCTTACACAGTTTTATACAGAGGCGAGAGGAAGGTGGTGAAGGCCCCAGGGGTCTCGGGAAGGCAGCACCTGAGAAACTTTGACTCTCTCTCTCCCTTTCCATCCTCCACTCCAGAGGCCAGCCTGTTCTGTATCGTTTCTGTGCAGTATCTGGAGGGAGGCCCTCAGTCTCCCGAGATCCACCTGTCCTCTCATATAGAGAAGCAGGAGCCCTGTCTGCTGTCTGTACAAGTGCAGTGAACTTGACTGCAGGGTCAGGCAAGTTTCTTCCTTGCAGACATCCCGGAATATGGAGGACAGCAGCCAGCTGCTTGGTGTCTGCAGTGCTAGAATGCCAAATGGTAAGTTTTAGCACACATCAGTGTCTGCCTCCCGCTCCCCAAACCATCTGGACCCAGACATCTCTCGTGCCTCGGGGACAGGCCAATGTGACAAGGCTGTCAGGAGCCTAACAACAACTGCATCTCATACCTTTTACTTATTGGGGTAAGTTTGGGGGAGTGTGTTTAAAAATACATGTTCGTGCTGGCAGGGTGAGATGCATAAAGCTAACCTGTGTGTGCAGAGTCCCTCCTAAAATGAGTTTCCCCTCAAGGCCAATAGTTAATAGTTAAAGGGATTTTTTTTCCTGCTTTTTTTTTCCTAGCCATAAAGGTGTAGTATTACTCTAATTAATTAATGTGGTGTACCTGTGTGTACATATGCGCCTGCATGGGCTTATGTACACAGGTGTTCTCTATCTCTCTCAGCCTCATTCCTTGGAAACAAGGTCTCCTACTGTAATTGGAACTTGTGGGAGACACAGAGGTTCTTGTGTCCCCCATACACACAGAAGCACTAAGGGAACTAGGAATTTTAAACACACAGGGTTATTCCTTCAAAGGAAGTGAGGCATAATCTGTTTTACACTTGGCTGGGAACAGGTGTGATTAATAGCCTGGTGACCTTTGCACTATCTGTGTGGCTGAGACCACATCAGATCCTCCCCTAGACCCTTATCATGAGGTTGTCAATCTGTAGAACCTATCTTTGTGGAAGGTGTCACACGTAGTCAATCTCTAGACCCTATCTCTAGGGAAGACGTCATAGGTACTTTACAAAGAGTCTTGACGTAGTCATGTCTTAAGCTTTCATGTGCATGCAGGATTAAGTTAATTATCATCAGGAAAGTTTTCACCCAATTGTGCTATGCTTAAGTATACCTAAAAAAAACTACGCGGCGTCCGACTCCTGAAGTTTGAACCAACACTGGCTACTTAGTCATGTTTATAATGATGAATGGAAAAGAAAGGCCAAGTGGGTACTGTTATTTATTAAGCAGTGCTGTTTACCGTGTGGGAAAGTCACTAGAAGAGTTTATTAAGGGAAGGGAACAGAGGGGTGTGCTTAGGCCTATGGAGAATGTCCGAGACGGAAGAGGAAGGAGAAATACATGGACCCTACTTTTATAGGTTCCCCCCCTCCCACACACACACACATGCGCATATGGGCTTACGTAGCTACTCCACGCATGTGCATAGATGACGTGAGATCACACTTGCACAGGTAGGCCGTGGGATGACTAAGCATCTTGCCAGTGCTGGGGGAGTGGCTAGGAATTCTAACAGGTACCTAAGGTACGCCACTAAGCAAACAGGCCACACGCAACAGAGTTAGGGCAAGAGGTTTATTGGGGGAGGGGAGAGCGAAAGGCCGTGTTGGAGTGAGAGAGGCAGGTAGGCAGGCAGAGAGACAAGAGGAAGAAGAGAGGCAAGAGAGGAAAGAGGAGGCAAAGAAAGGAGTAAGAGGCAAGAGAGACAAGAGATAAGAGAGAGCTGTGCTCTGGCAGGCACTTTTAGGGGGGTGCCCATATGGCAGAAAGGTACCTGGCGACAGGGGATGACGTAACTGCTTTGGCGGCAGAGACAGGCTGCTGCCGTGGCCCAAACTCACAGTGTTGGACACCCGAACTACCTTTTTGTCTCCTGTGGCTGCTACTCTGTTGGCTGCGGTGGTCACAGAGACTGCTGCAAGAGCTCAGGGTTTGTTTTGGTTTCTGCTTAGGTTGACAGCAAGGCCCAGAGATCCTCCTGTCTCAGCGGCCCCAGTCTCAGGGCTGAGGTTCCCAGCAGGCCTAGCCACATCCAGCTTCTTAGATGGTTGCTGGGGACCCGAACTCGGATCCTTGTGATTGTACTGAGCTTCCGATGACTGAGCTATTGCTCTAGCCCACCCTGTTTTGTCTCGTGATGAGGCTACCCCAGCCAACGCTAGCCCACCAGGTTGGTCCTCTGAGGCCTTTCTCAACCTGATCAGACCAGTGGTGTCTCCAGGCTTGCTTATGATAAGAGAGGGCAGTTTGTTCTTTAGGATGGGGGAATTTCAGGCTAAGAAAGCAGCTGGGATGTGGCCGAAGAAGCCCGCTGGTATTGATACTGAATTTCTTAATGAGCCGATCAGTGTTCAAAAAGGACTCACGAGGACTATGTCCTTGTGAAAAGTGGTCTTCTGGATGCACGCTAGGGTGGAGGCGAATCCTCAGTTGCCTTGTATGGGTGGAGAGCAGACTAGGTGTGGAATGGACCAAAGAACTCCTTTGTTCCTTTGTTTTCTTAATCAGTTATTGCTTCTGGGAAGCTGGTGACGTACAAAGTGTCCCCAAACAGGTTTCTTATCTTCTGGGCAGGCCACTGTATGATTAAATTCACCTGTCACAGCCTCTTCCAGGAGGATCCTCCAAAGCACAGTTGCTTTGGAACTTTGTTCATGTTATTTTTGCTTTTTGAGACAAGATCTTTAAGTTTAGCCCAGGCTGGTCAGGAACTCTGCATCCTCTTCCTCTTACCTCCCAGAGTGCTTGAACTACAAGTGTGTGGGACCAGATCTGGCTGCAAGTGACGTTTTAAATGAAGAAAAGGAATGAGAGCCACACAAGGGCCAGACTGGAGGAGGTGGATGCTGGGAAGGAAGTGGGGTCAAATGACATTTAGCAGGTAAACACCTCTAGTGGGAGATGGTATGTCTTTTTGCTCAAGTTACCTTAATTTAGGGACTGAAGCAGCAGGCATGGTTTCTCTCACAGTCCGGAAGCCTGAAGACGCTGCCAGCTGGTGGGCTTTGCCCGAGTCTTTCCTTGGCTTTCAGGTGTCTGTCTCCTCAGGTCTCAGTGGTCTTCCTTCCATATGGTCTATGTCCAGATTTTTTTCTTTTTTAAAACAATACAATTTATTTGTGTGTGTGTGTGTGTGTGTGTGTGTGTGCGCACGCGCGCATCTATATGTTCAGATGCCTGAGGAGGCCAAAAGAGGACATTAGACTCCCTGGATCTAGAGGCTACTTGTTATGGACGATAGGAAAAGACAGCAAGTACCCTTAACCCCTGTAACCCCTGGGCTGTCTCTCCAGCCCTAAATTTCTCCTTCTTTACAGCACCACCTGTGAAATTGGACTAAAGTCCCTTCGTTTCATTCAGTCACCCTTTAAAAAGCCCCATTTCCAAAGACAGTTACATTCTGGGATCCTGGCCTTAAGGCTTCCACAAAAGAACCTGGAGAGAGGGATGCACACAGCCCTCACAGACAGTGACGGGGCGAGTCTAAAGCTTCCCCTCCCAGCTCAGAGGGAATAGCAGAGTCACCTATGCTGAATGGTCCGTTCTATAATCTCAGAACATGCCCCAGGCCTGCGGTTCCTAATGCTCCTGAGGTGTCTTGCAGGGTGTGACAGCAACAGCTGTTCACTCTAGGATGACCAGGTGCCCAAGGCTGTTTGTCACTTTGAGATCCGGGAGGGAGCAAAGCCATTTCCTCTATCCCACAGTTATGAAACATACTTATGGGAGAATCAGACTCTATGCTAATTTGCTAATTATTAATAATTGATAACACCCATTCCTCAAGGATTATTTGCACAGTGCTGGGAAGCTAGAGAAATAGGGATAATCAAATTTTAGTATAGATAAAACTGGGCTAAGAGTTATTCTGCCTATTTGAAATGTTCTAGTGTAAAATATTCATCTTAAGCTATAAACTAATAAACAAAGATGTCCTCTACAGGCCCCCATGTGTAAAGGTCTAATGTGGTAATAAAAATAAAAATAGTAATAAACAAATTATAAGACAATGATCATGTGGTTCACAATGACTAAATGATTCGAATAATCTCTTAATGAGAATAGGCATAGGGCAGGGAGGGGAAGAGGCTGGGACCCACCACCTGTCCCTCCAGGTAGAGAACATGGTGATTTGATATGGGCAGCTCTTCCCTCCACCCTTTCTCCAGCCATTGGACAGCAATGATTGACAGGCCATCTCATCCAAACCAGGGATATGCACCTCCAGATGCATCTTCTACCACTCTCCTCCAAAGTCAGTGTAGGGGTGGGAATAGGCAGGGGGTGATGGGGTAAGTCTTTGACTGTGACAGCTTTCTATTTTGCATCTTGGGTGAGGAGGTGCATGTGCACTCTCCCAGATTTCACCTCCAGCTCCATTCTTTTTACCTTGTCCTGAATGTTGGTGTCCCTCAGAGTGTCCTGGAGTTTCTGCTCCTCTCTATAAGGCATCTATAGGCATCTCAATAGCCTTAGAGTTGCCCATGCTGGCCTGGGGGTGTGGTTCAGAGGACCATGTCCTCAGTGTGATGAGGCCCCGGGTTCTGTTCCCAGCACTCCTAGGAAACAACTAGAGCCTGTATTGACCATTCCCAATCACCTCCCACCTCCTGTTCTGAGGACGGGACCCAGGTTCACACGCCAGTGTTGAGCAACACTCCCGTCATTCTTACCTCTGAGTCCTTGGCATCAGGTCACACATCCGGGCTCCTCAGGTTCAGAAGCCCCAACTCTCTGTCCTTTCATGTCAATAAGTGGCCAATAGAAATTCTCGTTGTTGAAGACCATTCCTCAAGAGAAACATCACATCCATCCTTCCTCCTCACAGACCACTCCTAGGCAAAACCATTGGCGTTCCAGTGGCTGTATAAAACACACCTGGAATCTGCCCAATTCTGTCCATGTCAGGCACCCACGGGTCCACCCCCCATCATCTCAGCCTCCCAGGAGGTGTCCCCACCATGACTCAGCCTACACAACCAGGAGCTCAAAGATTAGAAAGAAAACTTGTATTACACGACACTACCTCAAGACCTACATCCTAGCAGATTACAGCTCTAGCATGACCTCCCTAGATTCTCATTGAACCCCAAAGCCTTGAGTCAGTCATGCTAAGATTCTTCTACTTCAAATCTTGGGTGAGAAAGTGTGTGTGCACCAGCGGCCTCTCTACTTCAGTCTTGAGCTATCCCACCCTCCCCTAATCCCCTCCCCCCACCAGTTGGCCTCTAATGGTCCAAATGATTCCATCTCAGGATGACTTGGAGCTTGTTGAGAATGACAAGCTCTACTTCAGACCTACTGAATGGAATCAGGATTCCATTGCAGTCCCCAGGTGGTTCCTATGCACATTAAAGTTAGAGAAACTTCTGTAGACTAAACTAGACATAGGGGCAAGAATTAGAAGTAGACAAGAATGGCTTTCTCAGGGCCTTTGCACACTCCATCTTTAGCCAGGTTCTTCTAATGTCATGTTCCCAGAATATCTCTAGAAAAGGAAATGGTAAACCATGACTGCTTCTGGGGAGACAAATGTGGATCCTGGAACCAGGGACAGGGTGGGAAGTTACTTTTTAGTCCGCACTCTAATGCACCTTTAAACAAAAAAAGCTATTTTAATGAATTCCTCTGTTCCAGCCTCCAGTCCTATTTACAACCATATAGCATATAAAGCAGCCCCCTTTATAGTGCTTCATAACTCAGTAATTGCCATGTTCCTCCTCTCCAGGAAGCAGGAGATGAGGACTACGTGTGTCTTCAGGTCAGTTTGACACCCCCAGATACTTACAAAGTGCTGATCCGAAGCTGCGCCTGCAACTGCTCCTCCTGCCCCGTGTCCTTCCGTTCAACCCGTGTTCATGTCCGCTCTTACTCTGTACCTCTCGGGGGCCTGGGATCCCTTGCCTGCTCCCTTCTCTGTCTACCAGATCTTACCTGCCAGCTTTCTGGTGCTGTCTTCTGTGGCTCCCACACATGGCGGTAGACCTTACCATGGTGAACAAAGAGAAATGGAAGCCATCAGGAAAAGCGTCTCATGTCCCCAACATAAAGCCCCCACACTTGTCTGCTGCATTATGGATCTTAAATGTCCTCAAATGTCCAAGGCTTGGTCCTCAAGTGTTATAGGGAAGTGATGGCAACTTCTAGAGATGGGGCCTAGCTGGAGGAAGTGGGTCTTTTCTTTTCAAGTGTGTCTTTGACGGACCCTGGCATCTCTCTGTGTCTCTGTCTGTCTGTCTGTCTCTCCCTCTCCTTTCTCTTCTCCCCGTCTCCCCTCAACCCTTCTTATCTCCCTTCTCTCCTTTCCCCTCCTCTTCCTTCTGTCCCCTCTCCTCTCTTCTTTTTGCTTTCCCAGATGCCTGGAGGCGAGCAGCTTTCCTCCACATGCTCCATGCCATGACGGTTCTGCGTTGACACAGACCCAAAAGCAAGAGAGCCAGCTGCCTATGGACTGAGACTTCTGAAATCAGGAGCTGAAGAAACCTTTCCTTCTTTAAGTGATTTACCTCGTGTGTCTTGTCATGGCGACACAAAGCTAATACTGCTATTACCCTCTGTCCTTGCCGTGTGCTAAAATGACAGAATTCTCTCTCCGTAAGCGCTCTATCCTCTAGTGGCGTGCTGAGAAATGCCCAACAACCAGCTGTCTAGGAATGAAAAGCTCTGATTTGTGGAGTTTGCTGATTCCTATGGTGCAGATAGACCCACCGCAGCCAGCTCTGAGCTACCAATGAGACAGAAGAGCTGTACTGCATTGTGCAGAAGTCCCACTATACAGATGCACAAGAGGAGCTATTAGCGCGCTGTAGTGAATCGCTAAGAAAGGGTGAATGTGCAGTATCTGTTACCTTATTTTAAGATCACATATATAACTTCCCATCCTTCATTCTCTAGCTGTGTTTGATGCCCAGCTCTGACAATTCCTGCCTAGAATAGTTGCTCTGCTCCCTGCAGTTACACACACGCAAACACACACACATACACACACACACACACACACACACACACACATACACACACAGATCCAAAAAGCAAAATTGGACTTTGACACAAGTTGAGTACCACACTGAGTACTTGTGAATGAAGTGCTGTTCCATTGTGCCCTACTGTGGCCTCCTGGCCTTTCACAGATCATCAACCTCTCTCCCATGTTTGTTTGAGCTTTGTTTCCTTGTGCTTGTTTGTGCAAATGTATCCTTTGTGTACAATGCAGTTAGGCCTGGGATAATTGTGTTTCTGTGGAACGTGCACAGGTTTTTCTTTTTGTCATAATTCCCCAACAACACAGCATAACTCCTTACACAGCAGTGACGTTGTATCAGGGGCTGTGAGTGGTCAAGACGTGATTTAAAGTATGCAGGAAGATGTGTCAAGGTTGTGTGTGAACACTACACCATTTTATATAAGGGACTTTGAGGATCCGTGAATTCCGATACCCACAGAAGATAGAGAGGTCCTGGAACTGTCTCCTTGGATAACAAGGGACAATTGTGATCTGCTAGAACAGCTCACGAGCTCAGGAAAGCCCTTGTCTATATTTACTGGTTCATTATTAAGGTAGTATTGGGGCACATCCAGATGAAAAAGACACACAGGGCAGGGCATGGGCGGGGTAGCTTCGTACCCTCTCCAGGCACATCATTCTATTAGCACCTTGACTTGGAGATGTACAAATCCTGCCATCTGCAGGGTTTTGTACAGGTTCCATTACTTAGGTACAAAACACTAAATCAATGATCAGTGGCTATTAATTCAGTCTCTGTTCCCTTCCAGGGTGGGCCTGAAAGTTTCGACCCAATAAGCATGAGGTCACTTCTTCCTTCAACCAGCCCCCACCTGAGGCATCCTGCTCCCCCACCCCATAAACTCAGGGATTGTTGAAAGGAGAGTACATTCACCTCTAACCATTCAGGACATTTCAAGGCTTTTAGAGCTCTTGCTCCCAAAAACCTGGGTTGAGGACTAAATGTGTATTTCTTATGACCTTACAACATCACAGAGACCATCATAGAACGTGCAGATCCATGGGCTGGGAGATGTCTAGACCTGCAGGCGCCACTGGACTCCTGGTGAGCTAGGGAGACAGATTGCCATCACTACAGAGGTCTGGAAGGAGATGTTCATTTGGAGCTACTTAGCCTATGGATGGCAGTGACGTCGTCACAAGTAAAAACATATGTTGCAGAATATTCCTGTACACTGTGTGAAAATGTATTGCTGTGATTAGTGTAATAAGCTGAACAGCCAATAGCTAGGCAGGACTGAGGGCAAAGAGACAACTCTGGGAAGAAGAAAGGCAGAGGTGCCAGCCTGATGCAGAGGGAGCAAGACACGCAGGAGGGGAGGTCAAAGCCACGACTCACGTGGCAACACGTAGATGAATAGAAATGGGTTAATTTAAGTTATAAGAGCCAGTGGGGCAAGCCTAAGCTATAGGCCGAGCTTTCACAATTAATAAGAAGTCTCCATATCATTTTTTTGTGTGTGTGAGCTGGTGGCCCAAAGAAAAATCCAGCTACAAACACACATAGTGGGTTTTGTGGATTTTAGGGGGTATTCTAAACTCCTGAACTTGCTTACCCTGCAGTGCACCTCAGTTTACTCTGAAGATGGCTTGAGTCCCAAGGCCAGTGTCAACTTTCTCCCAAGTCTTGGTGGCAAATGTCAATTTTAATCTGTTCGGACTGCCATGGATAAGATAGCTTATAAACAACAGGAATTCGTGTTTTACAGTTCTGGAGCTGGAAGTCCAAGATCAAGGGTGAAGTAGATTGGGTGTCTAACCAAACCTAGGTTCCACAGATGATTTCTTCTTGCTGAATCCTCACATGGTGAAAGAGTGGAAAGAGTTTTGCATCACACACACACACACACACACACACACACACACACACACACATACACACACACACACCCCGAGGACTCTACCCTCATAACCTAGGCAGCTCTAATGACCTCACTCCAAAATCCCATCACAATTGGAGGTTATATTTCAATACATGAATTTGGGGGGTGGCCATCAACATTCAGCCTCCACTCTGCCTGTCTCTCGTGGCGTTTGTCACACTGTATCACCGCGCAGGGAGAGGATCATCCTGTTTCTACCATGGGACTTGTTCAACTTCTCCATCCTGTGAATTGAGACCCTCTTCTGCAATGCCCCCTTCCTCATCCCTTTCCTCCTTCCCAGTGCACACCCAGCACCTAGCTCATGGGTGAAATGAAAGAACTACGTCTCAGGACGCGATATGAGCTGAGCTTTCTGAGCTTCAGAGAATGAGGATCTAACTGTTGGTTTTGGAAACACCTGGTCACTGGGTCCTGGCCAGGCACTCCTGAATGCTGTACATTGTGTGCTTGGGGAGACATGAAGAATGTCGTAGGGTGCCAGAAACACGTGCCTAGTTTTTCTTTCAGCAGCCAGCCCCACCTTTTCCGGCCACATTAAAAATAAGTCTGAAACACCTGACCACTCCATGAAGCTTTCCCCAGCCCCATCTTGGGCAAATACACAGCTACCACCACCCAACCCTCCCCCATCATGCTCTTCGTTTATTATTTCTATATCACGTGCTCACTGGCAGCTTGGCTGCACACAGTGAGGTGCTGATGTGCCTCTGTATGGAAGCAACGTGGTTCTTGGTCTGTGACCCTCTCTGGGATAAAGAAGGATCAGAAGGGACTTTGGGGTTTAGCAGCTGGCACAGGGCCTCCTGGAAGAACTTCAGGCACCCTTGGGTGGGGAGGGGTAAGCTAAACAGTGGTGACAAGAAAGAACGTCCATTCCAGATTTATACTCTGATACTGTGCTAGGGGCCAAGATCAGCACAACCTTCAAACTCCTGGACCAGGAATTAGTGTTCTCAACTGGACAGGAAACAGCTGTACCTGTTTTTTGTTAAGCTGCTTAATATCAAGGTGCCCGCCAAGTTCCCTGTGGCTAAGAATGGCCTTGGGAGGCTAGGAGAGCTTCAGGTATCTGGCCTGCCCTCCTATCCAACCCTAAGTGCCCATTGGGCAGCTTCCTGCTGGCAGTGGAAGAAGAACTAGATACGCTTCCCCATGGTGATAGGAGATTTTGGAAGAAACCCACAGGGCTGTAGATTGGTTCTTATTAAAGGTAGAAGGCTCCAAAAGCTGGTCACGAGAAGACCTTTGACAACCTGTGTTTTATGGACTTGAGTAACTTCATGTATGCACAGGTGTGTGTGTGTGTGTGTGTGTGTGTGTGTGTGTGTGTGTGTGTGTATTGGCATTGGGGGAGGGATACAAAGCCTTCCTTTTGAGCTGAGGTCCAACTTGAAACAGATACGAATGAATTTTTACCTCTCCCCACCCCAAGCTGGTTTAGACCACAGAGGTAATTGCCAAGTCCAGTTAAACATATGACTTTGTTCTTTTACTTGAGTTTTAAAGTGGAAGGGACTCCCCCGACCACTGAATATCTACCAGTCTCCATAGCTCTCACCTATTTGAGCAGTGAGCAGGCTCACCTCTCAGTGAACACAATTTCTTGTAGCCCTGACTCACCACCCTGTTTTCAAACGGGGTATGAGTTATAGCCGAAAATCCTCCATGTCGGCACGACAGACACCTGTTCTTGCAGTGTATTCAAAGCCACTGTTGGAGGTGTTGCTCAGGACTCTCCAGAGACACAAAACCAGTGTGAGAGACACACTTGTGTAGATGCACACACATACATATCTTCCTCTATCTGTTGTGAGGTTAAGTCCTGATAGATCCACTGCAAGTTGAAAACAAATACCAAGCTAAAAAAGAAAAACATGCAATATATCCACCCTAGCCCACCTAAACCATGCTCAGAGCACTTCTTCCATAGTCCACAGCAGGGCCAAGTCATCGGATATCAAACTCATCTTACAACTGACTACTACAGGTGATTTCCTGAAGTCAGCAATGGAAGGGAGAACAGAATGGTTGTAGAGGTGGTCACCATGAAGATCCACAGCTGAGAGCACGCTGGGCCTGAAGAATGTGAGAAACATCACACTCAAGGTAGGTCTCAG
>CABHPQ010175645.1:7955-33059 GCA_902168405.1 Peromyscus aztecus
CACACACACACACACACACACACATACACACACACACATATGTATATATATGTATATGTGTGTATATATATATATTTATATATATATATATAATTTCTGAGCCTATAGGAAAATGGCTTTCTGTAAGCATGAGGACCTGAGTTCCGATCTCCAGCATCCATGTAAACAACCAGGAATGACAGCTCCAGGTTTATATACTGGAGCGAGGCTCAAAAAGACCCATCTCACGGACTGGGAGGTCATCATTAAAATGCCCTCACATTTTCTCAGCTGTGCCCTTCCCATGAAAGAGAGAGAGAGCCCTTCCCTCACGTCAGAGATGTGCTGAAGGACGACAGTCAGTCCAGGCTAACACGGCACCCTGGTCTAACTGAAGCCCTGCCTCTGAATGGGTCACCAAAGGTCTGGGTTGACCAGCTGGCAAAGCCGGTGACAAAGGGTGAACCTGGCCCATTAGGATCCAGGGAAGCCACAGGAGGGCAGCAGAATCAGGCTCAGTCTCCAGTTAGCATACCTTTAAAAGTGGTTTTTATAGAAGTCTGTCACAGGACCCAGGCTTCAACCACTGGGAGTCAGGTGGAGTATTCCTTAACTGCTTGTGTGCTTTAATCCAATAGTGCTTCTATTTGCCTTAAAGGTTCAAGAAATTCGTGGGAAAGGAGGGTCTGGCAAGAGGATTTTCTGAGTAGGACAAGGCAAAGGCTTTTTTTATTTCTTTCCCCTCACCTCTGTCTGCTAGATGGGTGGAAATCCAAGGCTAGGAGCTGAAACATCAGGATAGAGGGGTGACCTTATGTTGAAGGGCAAGAAGGCAGCTGGAGATAGTCTACTATTGACAGTCAGAACTGGGGATGAGGTAAGCTACCGAGGAATTTCAATATTGATGGGGCTACACAGTTCCTTACTACAGTTATCCTCGGGGGAGAGCCTGCAGTCATAGACCAGCCCATAGGGAACATAGCCAGGAAGGGGGTTTCATCTGTGACTCACAAAATACCCAGTAGTCAGGTTCTTGTTTGGGTTTTTTAATTGGGAGAATCAGGTAGAGCTGACACAGAGCACCCTAGTGAATGTAGAGACAAGAATGGTAGGGGCTGGGGGCCAGCTTTCTGAGTGAGACGAAGATAAGATGCCATTGAGACTTCTGAGTAGCCCTGGACGGTTAGAGGAAACGTCATCATGTCTTACACCAGTAAACCAAAAGGCTGAGATCACATCTTTACAAGATGAAATTATCTAAGGGAACCCATTTAAAAGATGATACTGCATAAAAATAGTCCTTTTAAAAATCAGATAATGAAGAATGGATGTTACTAAATAGGTAACTAAGGCAATAATAGTTAATATAAAATAATTAGTAAGCCAACACCAGCAAATGGATGCACAAAGAAAACTGATGTGTTTATGTACCAAGTAAAAATGCATAAAAATAACTAAGTTAAAATATCAGAATAAAAATGAGCAAATGTAGTGATATGACAAATTCAATTAAAGGTGCAGGCTTGAAAACAGGGTAAAATATTAGTAAAACTTCTCTAGCAACCTTGGGTTTATAGAACTGCATTTATAGACTTTGGGGTTGCTGGAGTCACAGAAGGCAAACATCTCAGATGTAAGTTTGAAATTTAAGGAAGGTTGTCCCTATGGCCTGCTAAAGGTGGGTTTCTCTAGATCAGTGGTTCTCAACCTTCCTAATGCCTCAACCCTTTACTACAGTTCCTCATATTGTGGTGAGCCCCCAACCATAAAATTATTTTCATTGCTACTTTATAACTGTAATCTTTCCACTGTTATGAATTGTAATGTAGATATCTGTTTTTTTCTGATGGTCTTAGGTGGCCTTTGTGAAAGGGTGGTACAATTCTCAGAGGGATTGCAACCACAGCTTGACAATTCCTGCTCTGGACATATAGATGTAGATATAGATATAGATATGTACACACATATCTATATCTATATGTCCACATATATGTCCATATATGTGTGTCCATATATATATGTGTGTGTCCATGTATATCTATGTCCATATATATCCATATATATGTGTGTGTATATATATATATATATATCCATTTTGAAGAAAGAAAAATACTAATTGCCTTCGGCTTGGCCCAGCTGTACTTCAGTCCTGGCCTCAGTGGAAATGCAGGCTCAGCCTTATTCTTGCTCAGACGGACCAGCGAGTCCACATGTGGGTGGCCTACTATTTTAATAAAGGCATCGTTTTCAATACAGAATGCGTAATGACTAAAGTATGCACTAATCACACCCATATCGGAGGAATCAGGACCACCATCCAGTTTGCAAACGTAGCGTTGAAATATCAAGATTGACAGCACATGCGGAATTACTGGCTGATGGTAGGAAGGTCATCATCTCCCAGCATTCCTCTAGAGTCCAACAGCACCCTAGGAAGCCCTGGAGATTTATATTTTTGGTTGTGAGCCTAGCCTTTAACGGCTGAGCCATCTCTCCAGCCCGCCCTCAAGATTTAAAAGTTTTGAATTGTTACCAACTTCAATTTGTTCAGTTTCAGACTGATCAGGCACAGGAAGTCTGCCATTCTACTCCATGAAAGCTGAAGGGCTGAATGTGCCCTTCTCTCTCAGGGCCAGGTGTACCCCTCTCTGAGTCCTCGGCACCAGTGTACCCCTCTCTCTGAATCCTCGGCGCCAGTGTACCCTCTGCTCTGGTTGATCCTTGGCAGGTGATGGTGAACTGCAGCTGTTCCTGATGGTGGGGATCTTCTAAACATCCATCCTTGAAACTTACACCCTTTAAATAAATATTAAATGAAAGCAACATTTTGTTACATGAGATTTTGGTTTTAAAAACTGACAGATACAAGTAAATAGGAACAAATACATACACCAACATGTTCGCTTACCCAGACAGGTACCTTTAATGGTGGTTTTTTTGTTTGTTTGTTTTTTGTTTGTTTGTTGTTGTTGTATATGTGTGTGTAGTTGTATGGTTTTATTCATCCAATACCCAATAGATATGTATTATATAACAACCAGATGTATGGAATATTACTAGCACTTGAGATAATACAATAAAAATCTTCTTTCATAGAATTTACTGTCTAGAATTTTTTGATAAAAATGAAATCACCCCATACCTACATTGTAAACCTTCTTTTAACCAACTTTAAATATGTATTATATTATATTATATTAATTATATTAATTATATTAATTATATTATATTATGTTATGTTATGTTGTTATGTTATGTTATGTTATATTACATTACATTACATTACATTACATTACATTACATTACATTATATTATATTATATTATATGACTGGCAAGATGGCTGTACATGTGCATACTGCCAAACCTGATGACCTGAGTTCAAGCCCCAGATCCTACATGTTCAAAGGAGAGGACAAACTCCTACAGGTTGTCCTCTGACCTCCACACAAATATCATGGCAAGCATATACCCTATGCACAGCACCAATCCGTCAATAAAATGGAATTTAAAGTTTAACAGATTGCATGCATTTTCATGGTAAATATAGATCATTGCAGTGATTTTTAACTACTATTTAGTCATTTAGCATTTGAATGCTCTAATTTTTTTTTTATAAAAGTCCATAATTATAAAAATTAATTTCTGTTGTTGTTTGGCAATATGGTATGAACTCACTTGAGACACTCTATCCATGGACTCATAATAAATCAGCATACTTAATCAATTATATGCGAAAATGCAAGCTTCACACCCCAGGGTCTTGATCCTTGGTCGCAGACCCCATTTCCAGTCCG
The DNA here is from genome assembly GCA_902168405.1 of Peromyscus aztecus. Classification (NCBI taxonomy): domain Eukaryota; kingdom Metazoa; phylum Chordata; class Mammalia; order Rodentia; family Cricetidae; genus Peromyscus; species Peromyscus aztecus. The sequence goes on from CABHPQ010175645.1 coordinate 11,731, forward strand.
CACGTGGATATTCTTTATTGTCCTCTTTACGTTTCTTTACACGGATATTCCATCTTTGAAAGCAGTTCATTACCATGAAGAGCGAAGCACTAAATATTCCTGTGTGGGAACCTAGCCACAGCTGTATGAATATTCATTCCTTCATTTAATCAGACAGTAATTGAAATGCATGCTTGGTGTAAACTGTAAGGAGAGTCCATTAAACACAGGGTGCATGCTGCAGCCGGGTGCAAGCTGCATCTCGCCGCTCTTTCTCCTCACAGTCCAGCTGCTTGGAGACAACGCAGTATCCTCTGCACATTTGCTTCTCATACTCTTTCCTTCAGAGACCCCAAATGCACTACCCGGTGTCTTTAATCACACAGCGTCCACACTCTCCCCTTTGATGTGTAAGCATATCTGTTCTTCCCCACCAGCTTTGCCTGTTCCTACAGCCTCCTGGTCTCACACAGACTAAACAAATGGACAACACTCCAGCACTGAGGCCTTTGCACTTGCTACACTCACTGCTTAGAAAATTTATCCCCAGGTTCCCACACCGCCCTCCGGTAACCCTTTAGATCTTTGCTGATCTGCCATCGTACAGGCAGTGTTTCCTATCACATTAAAAATAGCAGGCCCCAAACCCACACAGGATGCTCCTGGTTCTCTGGTTCCCGAGGACAGTTTGTGTTTTTTCACATGAACATATCTTTTTAAGAGATATATTTTACTTTCATTTACATGTATGTGTGTGTATGTCTCTCTCTCTCTCTCTCTCTCTCTCTCTCTCTCTCTCTCTTTGTGTGTGAGTGTGTATGTGTGTCCTCTGGAACTGGAGTTTCAGATGATTGTGAGCTGTCACACACAGCAGGTGGGAAGCAAACTTCTGTCCTTGACAAGAGAAGCAAGCTCTCAACCGCTGGGCCATCTCTCCAGTCCCTCAAAGGCTCTCTGACATGTGGTACTCCATCCACCTACCTACTCATTTGTTTATTATTTCATCCTGCTACTAGACTGTAAGCTCTATGAGAGCTTTATTGACCCTGTCTGCTATTTATACCCTCAACCATGGAATGGTTATTAAAAAATTCACGAGCAGATTTTCAGTGGATCCTTAATAAGTGTGTGAAGAGCAGGGAGGGCACACATCAATCAGGTTGATTATACATTGATTCTTGAGTTTCGGTTTTGTGAAGGTCACATTAACTCCATGGACTTAGACAAATTTCTCAAAGTGACTTCTGGTTGTAGCAAGCACTCAGCACATCTTCCTTTCTGCTCCTTTTTGTTATTGTGAAGTAAAAAAAAGCACTATCTTTTGACTTTTCTTCTCCTTAGCATACACAGCATCTACATGCTTCCATCTGGAACCAGCTGACTTGAGCTGCCCTGCGGTGTGGTCCAGCAATACCCTGTGTCTAATGCCAGGTCTAAAATTGCCTCACTCTGCTGGCATAAAGACACTAGGGCAGTTCTTTGCATGTGAGGACACTGTGACCTCCTTTTGCATAGCCTGACATAGCCACAGGATTGGTCAAAGGCTAGACCATTCATGTTCATAAGAACCTGGAACCTGACATAGCTCTATATCCCTGAGCATGTGAGGGCTGAATCCTTTTCAAAACAGCTGTCTAATTCCTAGTTCTTAGCAGCAAAAGATTAATTAGCCAGCCAAGAAGCCCATTTCCTTCCTTCACAGTTCAGAGAAAATGATCCAGCCATGTGTCTCACAAACTAATTTCCAGGAACATCTCACCAAGACTCAGGCTCTAAACTTGTTCCTTATAACATTTTTAAATTCACTCATCAAACTTTGTTCTTTTCTAGTAAATGCTGTGCAGAAATAACTACAAAACTTGCCAATAAGAGTCTTCCTGCATCAAGAGGATTGTAATTAGTTATAAAAACTGTTTGTTGAGAAGTTATTGTTTCGGACAGAACTTAAATAAAAAATATGATAACAAAGAAGTTTATGAATAGATTTAAAAAAAGAAAAAAACCTTGGTTCAGAAACCAAGTCATGCACTGGGGATATAGCTCAGTTGGTGGAGTGCATTGTTGCATGCATGAGACCCTGCATTTGAGTTCCAGTGCAGACAAAATGAAGTTACAAACCAACAGGGACAAGCCCATAGTTTTGTAATATTTTTGTTTTACCCATGAGGATTTTTAAATTTACAGAGGAACAATACAGAACTTGTCAATAATTCAAATTTTATGAAACATTTTCATTTGCATACAAGCAGCTTTTCTTGGTGGTGTTGAGCACCCAAAGATGTTGGGTGGGGACATAAAATGTGAAGAAGATGAAGTTGTCCTGTACCTTCTCCAGGTGATTATACTCTTACAACAAATGAGAGGGTAATTGAATCAGCAGCAGAAAGCTTTAATCAGATTACAGAGGATCAGAGAAGGTGTGGTTCTCTGATCCTCTGGTTCTCTGATCTGGGAGGTGTGGTTCAGGTGTGTGGGAGGAGCTTTGTTCCAGGGTCACACAAAATGGGGGGCTCACCTGTTCTCAGGGTTCGAATCCGGCTGTGTTGCTACCTTCTGTCCCTTGCTCTGGAAGCCCCGCCCCCTTCTGTTCTCCTGCCCTCACTATTACACTATTACACTATTGCACTGTGCTCCTCTGGCTGCTGGCTGAGACCTGCTAGGTGCTTTCTACGTGCTAGATCTCGTTTCAGCGTATTAAACTCATTGAATCATTCTCATCCTTCCATTAAGTAGCTATGAGTGTCTACACTTTGGAGACAAAGACTCTGAAGGCCAGCCTGGGTGTGTAACAGGTGCAAGTTTGCACAGCTCTCACCAGGAAGTGACTGATGGAAGAGCATCTTGTCAGAGAAGTAAAACAGTAGTGTGTGCCAGCATTTGCTGGCCATCAGCCCACATGTAACGCTGGAACAGTTTACTCTAAGGAGGTGGAGTAAAGGGATTCTTTGGCTAACTTTGACCCTCCCTTACTTCCCTATCTCCGCAAAAGCACAGCCCATCCTTTCCTATAAATAAGAAAAACTGATGCTTGTGAGTAAAGCGGAATTGTTTTTCTGCTTCTGTGACTGCTTGGGGGCTCATTTTCTTTTGTGCTGTGGGATGTTCTGTATGGCAAATGTGTTGCTAATAAAACACTGATTGTCAGTGGCTAGGCAGTAAGTATAGGCGGGACTAACAGAGAGAATTAAAAGAACAGGAAGGCGGAGGGAGTCACTGCCTGCCAGCCACCGCCAGGAAAGCAGCATGTAAAGATGCCGGTAAGCCACGAGCCATGTGGCAAGGTATAGATTTATAGAAATGGATTAATTTAAGCTATAAGGACAGTTAGCAAGAAGCCTGCCACGGCCATACAGTTTGTAAGCAACATAAGTCTCTGTGTTTACTTGGTTGGGTCTGAGCGGCTGTGGGACTGGCAGGTGAGAGAGATTTGTCCTGACTGTGGACCAGGCAGGAAAACTCTAGCAACATTAGTGTCTTAGGAGAAAGAAAGTAAATTAAAATAGCCTTGTCATCTTGCTTCCTCTGTGTCTGGCTGGCAACTCCTGACTCTGTCCTCCCTCTTCCCAGAATTCTCCTCATCTACTCACCCTGCCTATACTTCCTGCCTAGTTACTGGCCAATCAATGTTTTATTTATCAGCACCTCTCCTTTTCTGTCTAATCAAAAAGGAAGGTTTTAACTTTAACATAGCAAAATTACACTTATAACTTAAATTAACCCACATCTTTTAATGTATGTTCTTTTGTGTAGCTTAGTTATTTTATTTATAATGCCCATGCTGCTTGATCTTCATCCTGGTGTCTCCACCCTTCTTCTTCCCCACATCCTCTCTGCCTGGAAATCCTGCCTAGTTATTGGCCATTCAACTTTTTATTAAGCTAATCAGAATGACACATCTTCACAGTGTACAAAAAGATTATTCCACAACACAAAACACTTCTATAAGGCAAAGTACACCGTCGATAAGACAAAACGGCAGTCTACAGAATGGGAAAATATTTTCAGTAACTCCACATCCAATAGAAGGCTAATATCCAAAATATATAAATAACTCAAGAAACTAGACATCAAAAACCCAAATAATCCAATTAAAAAATGGGGTACAGATCTAAACAAAGAATGCTTAATATAGAATATCTCAAAGGGCTGAGAAACACTTAAAGAAATGTTCAATGACTTTTTGTGATATTTCTTACTTGCCTGGATCTCAGGCATGCACTTTGTAGATGACAATGTCTACCACAGTATCCTGGTAGGCTGTAAGGACAGAAAAGAACAAGAAGAGGAAGAAATGGCAATGGAGATGACAAAGTGGTAAAGCCTGGACAAACGCCCAGTGGCAAGATCATCCCAAGGGAGAATCTCTTTGAATCTTTGAGCAGTGAAGGAACAGAGAAAAACCTCTGCTGTGTGGATAAACAATGATTTGTCTGAGCGTTCCTGGCATATGCTGTAACCACTAACATTGTGTCTCTTTTCCAAATGTATTTTAGAGAAAAAAGGGGGGTGGGGTGGAAGACTTTTTTTTTATTATGACTGGGACACTTTTGCGTGTGCCATTACCACCATTGTTTGTGTGTCCTAAGAAAATTGGGCTAGCATGGAAGGAATGAATTACATATTCACCAGCATAAAGCACTGTTGCTTTGGGAGACTATATGCTATGTGAACTGTAGTGATCTTCAAACAGATCGAAGCAAGATATAAAGGATTCATAGAAATGTTAACAGAGTTCTTTGAAAGATAAGATGAAGGTGAAAGCCCCTTTAAGTCTGTTTTCTTTGTATTCATATCTCCACACTATACATGTCTCTCTTTTATTCTAACAGTGATCACTGATCAAAGCTTAGGGTCATATGATACGTAAGAGCAGGGATAACACTAAGAGACATGCCCTTAGTTATTTCTCTGGTATGTGAGCGTTATGGGATACAGTTACACAAACATAGATGATACAGCCTTGAGGTTGTCTTGCTGCAATTAAGAAGTGAAGAAAACATGACTCACAAGATGACTTAGAGCAGTGGTTCTCAACCTGTGGGTCATAACCATTGGAAAGCATGTATTCCCAATGGTCTTAGGAACTGAGACACCACTCAATAGCAAAATTACAGTTATGAAGTAGCAGCAAAAATAAATTTAGGGTTGGGGGTTCCTAAGACTATCAGAAATATGTGTTTTCTAAAGGTTGTGACCCACAGGTTGAGAATCACTGACTTGAAAGCATTTGCTACCAAGTCTGAGGAGCTGAGTTTGGTCCCTAGAGCTCACAAGATGGAAAGAGAAACCAACTCCCACAAGTTATCCTCTGACTTCCACATGTGTACTGTGGCATGCCCCCCCCACCGCCCCACAATAAATAAACAAATAAAAAAGAAGAAATGTTGAAAACATGGGACTACGAAGCTGATGCTTGCATACAGCACACTGAGTTACAGTAAACATTTTATAAGTAGAAGTACATTCTGAACTAATGATAAAATTGTGGTACTACATCTCCCATAGTGTAGTTAGTTGCTTATTGCCATTATCAACAGTTGTATGTGGTGTATAATATGAGACACACCTTGATGTAATTAACAAGGCAATAAGTTTGTTTGCACAGGTGTTACCACAAACACAAGTAATGCCTTGTGTAACCCTGATGTCATGCTGCAGAAGGAAGTCTCATCTCTATTGTAATCTTTATACGTGGTCCATCAACCCAAGACATTATTCAATGAATGACCCTTAAGAGCTGGGGATGTTTCTGTAGCTCAGTGGTAATGATTGCCTAGCATACATGAGGTCCGGGTTCAATACTCCGAATTAAGTACACAGTGAAAGGCCACAAACCATTTGTGGCATAGGCTTCTAGATTGGTCATTCTTTTTTTTTTCAACATTTACTTTGTGCCTGGCTTCTGTTACTTCCAATCGTAAGTCAACTGTCCGTATTATTGTTGATATTTTGAGGTAAGGATTTCCTCCTTCTGTCTGCTTTTATCCTTTTCTGTTTTTTTTCTTTTACAAGCTTAACTATTTCTGTTCTAATGCAGTTTGCACTGTAGTTACTCTCCTTGAAGATCACAGAGATTCTTGGGTTGAACTCTTTCCTCTACACAGAGATGTTTCCAGATACTCCGTTCAATATTGCTTCTTCTTCCTTGCTCTCTCTGCTTACATCCAGAATTCTAGAATGAAGAGGACATTAGACTTCCTGGTTGGATTCTAAATGTTTCTAGTGTGCTTTTCTACGCTTTTCGTTTCTATCTTTAGATTTCACTTGGGATTTTTTAAAAAAGAAGTTGTCACCTGGCTTATGATTTCCATTTACTTAATTTTAACAGTATACGTCCAGTTGTATTTCTGAGCTCTAAGATGTCTATACAACCTCCCTTTTGATGGATTTTAATTCCCCGGTGAAATGTTTTCCATATCTTTGTGTATTTCCATATTATCTTACATTTTAAAATACAACAGTCACAATTGTTTGGATTCTTGCTTCTTAGTGCTAATATCTGCAATACCTGGGGATTATTGTAATTTTTTTTGTGATTTTTGACTAGATTTTTTTGTCTCTTGGCATGCCCAATTTTTGTTGATTGGTGCTGGAAATCATGTTTTTAAACATTGGATCTATTCCAGGTGGTACTGCCTTCTTCCGGAAGACTTCGCTGTGTGCTGTACATGGAGGTAGAGATGTGGGGGGGTGGTTAGTGACGGAGCACACACAAATAAAACACAAAATCATTTTTACAAGAAACTCTAATTGAAGTTATCTATCTACCAAATCTTTCTCATTTATTTTTGTTTCTACTCTACTATCTCAGAAGGAGTCCATGATCGATTACATCAGCTCCTGGGAGCGAAGGTGGGAATCCCAGGGCTCATCAGGGTGGGAAATGCTCTTACTGATGAAAGAAGCTTTATTTGAGGTTTGACTGATTGGCTTTAGGGTAGTGCCCCCTCCCCCACCCCCCAGCAAGAAAACATCCAGGAGCTGGGAATGACTACTCAGGAGACATGGAATAGAGATTTCTCCCAGAGAAGGGTCTTCTAGGTCTAGGCGATGCTGCCCAGCAGTGTGGTGGGGAGTCTGGGTTAGTGGGTTTCAAAAATCAGCAACAGCTTGAGATCTTTTATGGCTACAGAATTATATTATCTGCAATTAGCAGATGTTGGGCATTCTTTCAAGATACATGCAAACCATGCAGATTCTAAGTGCCTGGGACTCTGTGAACACAGACTATATTACAAGGGTTGTATACAGTTTTAGATTTAGTACCAGTGATGTACAAAACCTTCACAAGCTGGGTGGTAGTGGCGCACACCTTTAATCCCTGCACTCTTGGGAGGCAGAAGCAGGTGGATCTCTGTGAGTTTGAGACCAGCCTGGTCTACAGAGTGAGTTCCAGGGCAGGCAGGGCTGCACAGACACAGAGAAACCCTGTCTCAAAAAAACCAAAAAACCAAACCAAACCAAATCAACCAACCTACCAACCAACCAACCAACTAACTGAACAAACAAACAGACAAGCACCTTCAGGAATCAGCTGGTCATGAGAAGTGTTCTCTGGCTCTTCTGGACATGTGCTTTTTTGAGCCTGGGACACTTCTTAAGTCCTCTGTGTACATAATGCTCTTAAATGAACTAATTTCCCTTTGAGTTCCACCCCTGCTTCTCAGGACCTTCCACAGTCAGTTCCTCGCTCCTCTGTCTGGAGTCTGTGGGCCTGTAGATGAGTATTAAATAATTTAATATCTGATAACTTACATTCTCCCTTTATTTCATACTCTAATAAGCACAGCACAGACAAATTGTAGTCATTGACACAACCCAATGTGTTCACTGTGATACTTATTTCTGGATACTCCTTTTCTACTCCAGGGTCCAGGCTACCTCAGTTACGCATCCTCACACACGTACAATTGCAATCAGAAAAAATAAATAGCAAGACGTGGATGGAATGGTGGAAGTTACAGTCGCTGGCTAGGATGATTGGATTTTAAGGGTTTTCTTCCTTCTTCCAAGAGTTCTTCCAAGAGTTTTAATTACAAAACCAGTGAAATTATACAGTTTTAAGAATTCAGAAAGGAAGTTAAATGGCACAATGAGACAGGCTGTATTTTTGTTACAATGTGAGTCTGACTTTAAATGATTTGGTATTACGTGCGTTTCCTTTCTTTGTTTTAAAGACTTCTTAGCAGTTGTGATGACAAATAAATGACCTCATTAATGAAAGGCCCCCGGTTCAAACCCCAGCTCCGAAAGGAAAAAAAATAGTATAGTTATGTTGTTTTCCAAATAATAATTTTCAGAGAGCAAGGGAATTGTTCAACCTCTAGATGTTCTTAAAGACATGGAAATAATCTTAACATTTGCATTTAAATTATATTTTTCCATAAGAATGTATCATTCTAAATATGATTCAATTTTGGATTATAGAATCTGATTCTAAAAGAAGACAAAGACGAGTTTCTAGGTGTTAGTGAATGGAAAGAAAAGGGTATGTAGAAAGGTCACCATCTAATTATTTCCTGTTATTTGCCTCCTATCTCTACTTTCAAATCCTGTGAAAGACAATCAGCACTTAATTCACCCAACTGTAGTATCAGTTTGGATCCCCCATGGCTTTGCCTAGACTGCCCTTCTATCCAACGTGGGAGCTGGAAAAAGAGCTGGAAAAGATAAAGAGGCAAGGCCTTAAGAAAGAACACGTGTAAGACCTTGTCGACCAAAACTGTAGAGGGTTTTCATGGGCCCCTCTGAATGTGTCCAGCTAGGACAGAGGAGGAGGAAACTCATCAGTTGCTTCCCCATAGGCCTCTTACGTGGATTCCATTTGATCGGAATGCATTGGTTTCCATTTTGCATTAGCATTTGAAAATGGGTTCACTGCAAATCTCAGCTTTGCCCTTACAGCCTTCCCCACCACCACCACTGTGGGCTGGCCCCTGTCTGGATTCAGATGGGCATGTGCATGCCAGATTTTGAAAGCTGTGTTCCGTTTTTCCCCATCATGCACTTCAGTAAAGCTAGACATACACATTTACATAACTCTCTGGGGTTGTTTTCATTGCTATCTATTTCTTGTGCATACTGTGGTTAGTCTTCTAATGTTTCCTCAATTGTTATGCATTTTTAGATCTATCAAACAAAAGGTTTATATATTTGCTGATTTTGTTTCTAATTTTATTGGTGTATTTTTATTATACGTAGTGATGTGTTACATAAAGGCATTTTCTTTTAAGAATCTCATATACTTTGACTATATTCATGCCCTGATACCTTCCCCTTTGTCCTGTGGCAAAACACTCGTACATATAAAATAAAAATAAAATAAAAATTTTTTCTTTTCTAAACGAGATCTCTGAATCTAATCTCTTTTGTTGAGCCCCATACCCTATAAGAACTTGTAACTAACCCCCTTATAAGATGACAAATATCCATAACCCTGGGAAAGACCAAAAACCACCCATCCCACCTCTTGGGAAAGTTGATGTCGTGTTATTAAATTACTTCCGGCTGTCTGGGGGGCAACAGCATCTTTAGGGGACCCCGAGAAAACCGAACAATGGCCAAGTCTTGGGAAAACTAGCTGCATCATTTGTCACTAGTCTTTGAGTAATAGGAAAGTTTAGAGTTTACGTCAAGTCTTGACTGGAGTGGCACATGAGGGCAGACCATCTCAGCTAGCCACCTTGGAATTTCCTGAGCAGTTTGTAGTCTCAAGCTGATCTTTGGTTGGTGTTCATAAGTTTGGTGGCATTATTACAATCCAGGTAGAATCATTATGGGGCCCCATCATCTGTTTTGGAAACTTCAGAAATTGCTGTTAGGAAAATCTATCATTCACTGTAGAAAACCTAAGCACATTAAATGTCTTATGATGTAAATCTTAGGGAGGTTAAAGGATCATGATCTATTAAATATATCAGGGATATCCAGACTTAATTCCTAAATATCTATTTAGACTCAACCCTGAAATCACATACAGGAAGCTACATGAAGCCTAAGGTTAGAACTGGTATTATAATATCATTAATATCAAAACAGAAAGTTTAAATTTTGAGATAGTACTTATACTTTCTAAAAAAGGTTTTAAAGAGTCAGAGCAAACTAGAGGGGATTGAGATCAGTGACAATATAATAGTCCCCTGAGTTCCCACTTTTGAAAAGGGGTGCACATCTCCCAGTCCCGCCTTTTCTCTCGGTCACGTCCATTCTCAATGAAAACCCCGCCTCTTGGACCAAGACGCTTCTTCCAATTGGCTAGCGAGCTGGTGACAGAATTCCTACGACACTCCACCACTGTACTGCTTGGTCTGGTGAAGCATTCAACTTTCCCTAGAATGACCATGGACATGTGCTATGCTAGAATGCCACAGAAACTTCTTCCTCTTTACAAGGAATAGGTACTCTACTCAGAAGTAACTCATCTCCTCTCCTAGCTGCCAGGTCAATTACCAGAGATAAGTCTCTGGAAAAAAAAAAAACTGTCAGGGAACATCTTGGGTGTAACTAGGACAAAAGCACAACTTATAACAAAGAATTACACAAGCTCATTCATTGGTCTACATCTGGAAGCAGAGTCTGAGGGTATTTGATCAAGTTACAGAGAGGACAAAACTGGCCATGCAGGAACTCGTTGGCTTCGTAACACTTACATGACATGGGGCTGAACAAAATGTGAAAGGAATCCAGGGGAAAGAACTAGTGTGCAGCTGGGGTGGTTCTTCCAAACATGAGCAAAACGTGACACACACAGCGAAGTGGAAATGTCTGAGCTGGCCCAGCAGATGTCAGGGGAAGGGGAAGGAAGGAATGAAGAGGCGGAGAGAAGCAGGCTAGCTGGACTCAACAGACAAGACCAGCGCCAACTAGAAAATTGTGTCCCATGATCACTACTGGCCATTGCAGGGACGCTCCAAACCCTAGCATGCCCCCATCATTGAGCATGAACCACACTTCTCTGGCGGTCATGTTGAATAAAACTAAAGCCTGGTCCCTCTTTCTTTCCCTTACCTTGATGAAATGTGCGTCCCATAACTGCCAGCTCAGTGTCTCCACTTTCAGATGACTGGAACCATTCTTATGTCCTCTAAGGGACACATTCCCCCTTCGGATTATAAAATATTCCATGGGTAGATCCTTGTAACATGAATTGCTAAACGGTCTTATTAATAGAAAACCCAGAACCAAACATTGGGGTGAAAGCTGAAAGATCAGAGAAGCAGAGCAAGCCACAGCCAACCTCACCTTGCCAACTCCTCGGCTGATCCTGTTTCCTCAGACTGAAAGCCTCGGAGTCCTCACCCTTGAGGGTCTCAGCTGAACTGCTGCTGCCACTGGCCTACCTCCAGGAAATCCTCAGTGTAAAGAGAGCGAGTTCCTGTTTCCTCATGCCTTCTATACCTTTCTGTGTCCTGCCATATTACTTCCTGGGATTAAAGCCGTGTGCCACCACACTTGGCTCTGTTCCCAGTGTGGCATTGAACTCACAGAGATCCATCGAATGCCAGGATTAAAGGCATGTGCTACCACCGCCTGACCTCTGTGTTTAATATAGTGGCTGGCTTTGTCCTCGGATAAGTTTATTAGGGTACACAATATATCACCACAGATCCTTCCCCTTCATCTTGAGAAATGCTATGACCGTTCCTTAGGCATAGTCCTTAGCTTTGGATAGAAAGCGCCAGGTTGGGTTTTGAGTTGCAGAGCATGCTACATTAGCGGGACAGCAGAGTGTGTATTGCTAGTGTCATCATTTGGTCTTTCTCTGATTATTAGTAACCAGCTGCTTCTGAGTAAAGGATGCAGAGACTATAGTCATCTCCCACAACATCCACCCATTGTCACATTTCATTACCAGAGAAGTGTGATACTCAATGGTGTGTTCCATGCTATCATGTGATCTAGAATGTCCCCCAAAGCCTGCATGTTAAAGGCTTTGTCCTCAGCAAACAGGGAGGTGGTAGAACCTTTGAGCAGTGGTGCTAGCAGGAAGAGGCTAGGTCATCGGGGGAACTCTCTTGAAGGGATTATTGGAAGCTGTTCTGCTCTTCCCTGCCCAACTTTGACAAAAATGCATTGTTTAGTGCTTCGAGTATATTTGTATAACAGTGCCCCTTGAAATCAATTCCAGGTTGCCTGGATACCAAAGCAGCAGGAACTGTGTGATCTGTTCTTCTATGAGAGCCTCTCCTATCCCTCATCTCAGTCCCAGGAGGGGCTGTAGCTTTCCAACAGACACGGACTTCTCCAGGTACCGGGCAGCTGTCTTTCCCAAACAACTCCCCAAACGTCTGCATCTGAAACCTGAATGCCAGATGATCCATTCCTGTTTGTTTCCACTAAGAAACTAAACCTCTTGCCCAACCAATAAGAACCGTGGAAATAAATGCAGACAGCTCTAAGGTGAACATATGGAGACTGTTTTGTCAGGATTTGCTGCATAGCCAAGAAGTCACTAACCACTGAGCAGAGATGCCGAGGCTGGCAAGGGAAGCAGAAAAGCTTGGGAGAGAAGAACGAGGGAGGGCATAGGATGCTGGTGGGGGGCTTTGGCGTCATGGGTCTGAAGGCAGGCTAAGTGGAAGCTATGTGATTACTTTCAGAGAGCTGCCTTGACTTGCTCAGGTTGGTCCTGAGTTACTATCTCCTGGGGTAGATAGTAGAAAAGTCGGGGGTTACTGATAGAGTCCTGGCCGTCCTGGGGAGACTGTTGAGGACCTTGTGGTTTGGCTTTCCAAGCTGGTGGCTGTAGAAATTGAAGGTCGTTGTCTGTTTATATATTCAGACTCAGAGAATAAGGAGCAGGGGTGAGTTCGAGGCCCCAGATACGTACCTATTTGTTTTGAAAGTATTTTTATTGTTTTAGTTAGTGTATTTGGGTTTAATCATGTCATTTTTCAAACATGATTTGCTTTCATGGGATCCTTGCTGTAGGGTGGTCTGTATGTCAAATTACTCTGGTTGGTCAATAAATAAAACACTGATTGGCCAGTGGCTAGGCAGGAAGTATAGGCGGGACTAACAGAGAGAAAGAAAGAACAGGAAGGTGGAAGGAGTCACTGCCAGCCACTGCCATGACAAACAGCATGTAAAGATGCCGGTAAGCCACGAGCCATGTGGCAAGGTATAGACTTATAGAAATGGATTAATTTAAGATATAAGAACAGTTAGCAAGAAGCTTGCCATGGCCATACAGTTTGTAAGCAATATAAGTCTCTGCGTTTACTTGGTTGAGTCTGAGCGGCTGTGGGACTGGCAGGTGAGAGAGATTTGTCCTGACTGTGGACCAGGTGGGAAAACTCTAACTACAGATCCTCTTTCCCATTTGTCTCCACCGTCCACCCCCTACTCTTATGCCCTTCCACCTCTAGCGGCTCTTGTCTATTTTTACACTACATGTCCATGACCTTCTTCCCCCTCTTTCTCAGCATCATCCTTTCTTCTCTCATGGTCCCCTTTCCAGTTTCATGACTTATACTTATACTCCAGCACATACACACACACACACACACACACACACACACTGAAAGTTAGGATCTGGAGTTGGGAGTTTAACTCAGTAGTAGAACAATTGCCCACTAAGCAGGAGGCCCTGTGTTCAGTCCCCAGTCCCAAAGGCAGAGAAAAAGAGACAAAAACACAAAATCTAGGCGCTGTAGATAGATGAGAAAGAACGCGTGGTATTTGTTTTCCCATGTCTGGGTTACCTCCCTTAATGTAATTCCACATTCATCCATTTTCCTGCAAATTTCATAATTCATTTTTCTTTACAGCTGAATAGAATTCCATTGTGCATATCCACACACGTCCATTCACCTGTTGATGTGTGTCTAAGCTGATTCCATTTCCTGGCTATTCTGAGTAGACTAGGGCAGCAATAAATGGGGCAGTGGGTATACTGGGTAGATGTCAAGGATACAGCTAAACATTGCAGAACTCACAAGACAGCACAATACAGCAAAACAATCAAGTAATTGTTACTGTAAAATTTGTGTTAATTCTTTGAATAAATATCTGATTAAAATTCAACAAGAAAGGCAATATTTCCTTATGTCAATGAATCTCAATGTTAAACACAGTTATAAAAATTTGTGTGATGGTTTATGTTATAGTTTTATTTATAAATTAGAAAAACTAGCAATCCTTTAAATAATAAAACAATAATGAATGACTTTTGGCTTATCCAGCCAATACACCCTTAAAAATGATTTCAATGGTATGGTGGAGTGGGTGAGGGAGAGATGCCCACCCCATGCTGTGTGTGGAGGGTGGGAGAGTTGGCCCCGAGGTCATGAGGGCCGGAGAAATGGCCTGCACCTTGCTGCGGACTGCAGTGGCTGAGCTATCTGGAGCAATGCTGGAGAGCTCACCCTGGAGGTGTCAGTGAGGAAAAGAAGCAGGCGGACAAACCCAGCTGTCACCCAGGCCCAGAACTAGAGCTATGAGGTGGCCCAACCCAACATCCACCTCATCTATGAATTGTGGAGCATGTGAAGGGGATGGACCTATAGACCCAAAGCTGCAGGATCTCCATGACACAGGACAATAACAGGATATCCAAGAAGAGTCCCAGTGAGGGCCCAGCATCGATAGTGTAGTAGAAGTCAGAGGCCTTGAACCAGACCAATGACTCATTGTAATGAACACTCACAAGTAAAGCTGTATGGACTAAAAGGTGTACTGTGTGACTCACTGAGTCACACTACAGCTTCCACACTGAGACTTTTTTTCTGTATGTTAGTCTGATTTTCTTTTTTCATTTTTGTTTTGTTTTGAGGGGGGAGGCAGCAAGGGTAGAGATATGAAGGGACTTGGAGATGGATGGGATCAGAATGCACCATGTGAAACCCACAAAGAATCAATAAAAAAAAATCAATATAATGACCTAAAAATAATGATTTCACTGAAGAATATTTGGTGACAAGAAAATGACATATAACTAAATGTCACCTTGTTCTGAGTAATAGCCCCAAACTGGCATGTTGACACCTAGTTACCAAGGTGATTGTGTTAAAAGGTAGAGTTCTTCGGACATAATTAGCTCATGAAGGCTCTGTCTTTATTAACAGATTAATGCCCTATGGAAGAGACTACCATAGAGCAATGTGAAGATGTAGTTAGCAGCAGCCATCTATGAATGAGAGAGCAAACCCTCACAAAACACCTAATCTGTTAGTGCCTTGACTTTGCACTAAGGATGTCCTACAGTGTGTGTGTGTGTGTGTGTGTGTGTGTGTGTGTGTGTGTGTGTAGGGGTCACCTTGATTCTTACATGCTTCCTACACTAAGGAATAGCTTTTACCATATTGTGTTATGCTTAATTAATCCTAAAATAAAGCACTCATATCAGACTCCAAAAGTTGGAACCAACAACTGAGTCCTCTTGTGCCAAATTGCCTTACTTCCTGAGGCTTGTCCCTCTGCTGCCTGTGAAGGTCGCAGAGAGCCCCATCATGCCCCAGGGTCTTTTTCAAATTCACACCTCTCAAAAGACTTCCTAAAGAATGAATAGAACAGACTTCGGCATTAAAGTAAAAGTATACTATCGCAGTTTATCACAACCGGCAAAGACGTTAGTTGCCGATGCTCATACAAAGTAACCTTAATCAAACTCAGTGAGTTACAAAAATACCATCACCCCCACCCCACCAACATAAACAACAGCAACAGGACACGAAAAGAGGAGGGGAACATGGGGGAAAGAGAGAAGTCATGTGGAAGGGGAGGAAGATAACGGGCTAGAATGACCAAAATGCATTAAGTGTATTATGAAATCACCAGAGAATAAAAATTTAAATGTAATAGTTGAAACCTAAAACATGTTAATGTCTCCAATGCTATTAAGCTTCAGGCTGCATCTCCGGGTGTTCTCTTATCTACTTCATGATTCTTCTAACATAAGGTGCAGGGGGTCAGAGCTGTTTGTTGATTGACCCCAGAGCACCGGGGAGGACTGAAATGGAAGCTTTTCCCCTCTGATCCCAATGACCCTTCACTAAACAGTTTGCCCGCTCAGCAGGCATGTTTCATTTCATACAGTAAGGCTTTTCTACTCATCTTTGTGATAATAGTTACTCATCTCTCACCCAGGAGTCAGGGTAAGGATTTGAAAGAACAAATAAGATTATTCCCATTGCTGTGTGTGCATAATTATTTAATCTCCTCCTTTGTTGGCTATAATCCCACATGGTCCAGTCTTCAGCCATAGATCCTGGCTCATAGATACTCACTCTTTGCTCATGGCTCCTCCTGCCACACAAAGAAAAACCTGGTCTTGGCTTTCCCACGTAACTGAACATTGTCGTGTTTCCAAAAGAGGAAGTGGACTTTCAGAAAATGACATTAGACCTCTACCCATGAAGACTCTACTTGACTTTTCAAAAGTAATGGGACGAGGAAACCTTCTGGGAAAATGAAGGAAAGCAGCTAGCAGCATTGGACAAATTGTAGGGGAGGTATTTCTGGTTCTTGGTCCCCTCTAAGCCTTGCATTCCGGGCCACCTGTCACAAAGCCTTTGAGCCTGGGATCCAGCACTACAAATCGTGTTTCCATTCGGCTTCATGAGGACTTTCCATTTGCCTTTTGTCCCTTTAATGGATCTTGATTCTTTCTACACTGCTTTGGTCAGTGTATGGTGTTCAAATGGATCTCTATGATTTCTTTATTGTTATTCTCAATAGAATCATTTTATTGAGTGTGTTACATGATTTTGTATTTTAAAATGTACAGGAATATTTCTGCTCAACCAATGTTCAATTGTTTGCGTAGGTCATAATTTTTTTCTCAATGAACCATCTGTTTTTTGTTTTTTTTCCACAGTGAAGTAAATGAGGCCATTCTAATTTTTAAGTTCAAGGCTCTTTGTTACTTGTTTACAAGGATCTTCATGTGTGGACATGACTACCATGCAAAATGTCCCCTCCTTTGTGTTTTCACACAATGCGCAGCAGACGGAGAGAGATCTTGTCCCGATGCCATGATCTGCAGAAATGATGTGAATAAATGAATATGACAGGCTGTAGAGTTAGAATTATCACAGATGGCCCAGAGTCCTGAGTGTCACTCTCTAGGTTTGCCTCCTGCAGCCATTCTTTTTAGGAAGGTAGGCTAGCACCCAGAACTCCAAAAGTTTAGAAATGTCCCACTGTACGGCACTGTACCGTGGTCATTGCCGCCCTACACATTCAGTGGCAAAGTTGTTCCTATTATACACAGCAGCAATTGGTCAGCTCAGAGATCTGTGCTGTCACAAGGACACTCAGGGTAGGTCTTCCCACCTCAATTAACCCAGTTAAGAAGCCCCCCCACAGGCCAACTGTGGTAGTTTGAATAGGAACGGCCCCCATAGGCTTACATAGTTGAACGATTGATCATTAGGGAGGTGTACTACTTGGCAGAAATTAGGAAGTGTGGCCTTGCCGGAGGAAGTACGTCATTTGGGGGTGGCTCTAGGGTTTCAAATGCTCAATCCAGGTCTAGTGTTTCTTTCTTCCTGCTTCCTGAGGATCCGGATGTAGAACTCTCAGCTCTTTCTCCAGCACCATGTCTGCCTGCATGCTGCCACACTTCCCACCCTGATGATAACGGGCTAAACCTCTGAGACTGTAAGCAAGCCTGAATTCAATGCTTTCTTTAATGAGAGTTGCCGAAGCCATGGTGTTTCTTCACAGCCCTAGAACATTGATGAAGACACCGACCTAATCTCGACAATGCTTCATTGAGACTCTCTTCCTGGGTGATTCCAGATTGTGTCAAGTTGACAATTAAAACTGACCACCGGAGACTAACCTCAACAGTGCTGCAATATTTAGGAACAAATACAGAAGATGCCTGAGTTTTGCTGTCAGGTAGCCAGAGGGAAATGGGGCATTTTGAAAGTCTCTACTGCAGAATGTGGGTGGGTAGCTTTACTTCTGGGGCTCCGTGTTCCTCTGGTGACATATACAGTGGCTATTGGTGTTGGGCTGGAGCAGGTATGGGGTTCTGTAAGCTCTGCTTTTAAATGTTCAGCTTTGCCTCCCGTGTGTGTCTCACACTGTGGTGTCTGAGCCTAGTCTCTGAGGCTGACTCCAGGAATGCACAACACATAGACTGATTTCCTCTCACTGTTCTTTAGATATCTCTCATTCACTCACTACCTTCCCAATGTGGAAAAATCTCTTATCTGCCATTGGCTTCCATTCTTTACTCTTCTTTGATCTAATTTATGGAAATAAGCATTGGAATAGAGATGAATGCATGCTAGAAGCCTACTTTTCATGCCATGTCTTAAATCACCATTGGTAAGGAGAAAATTAATTCTATTTTAAAGATCTTTATATTATTATTTAAATTATAGGTGTGTGTCTGGGGCTGGGTGCTATGTACAGACACACCCAGAGTCCAGAAGAGGCAATGGATCGCATGGAACTGGAGTTACAGGCAGTTGTGACCAACAAAGTGGGTGCTGGGAACTGAACTCTTCCAGTCTTCAAAAGCAGTACACTCTTTTTAGTCAACTCGCCAGCCCCTGCTTAGATTTTTATAGATTTCTTTTCACACTACCATGGAGATCTTAAGAGTTGTTCCCTACTTGGTCAAATGTCTTCATTATTTTATTACATTGGTATTTTATCAGCAAATAGCATTCAGCCAAGGATTGTTTTTCAGGATGACAACAGAGACTTTTTTCTTCTTTAACGTAACTTCTAGTAATTCTGGCTAGGAATTACTGCCTATACTTAGAGGGAAGGTGAGTTAAGTTCTATCGTCTGAATCCTCTGTATGTCGGTGTTTTCTTAGTTATGTATTTGTATGTGTAGTAGAAGAAACTATGCAAAATTCTTATTGGAAAACTCAAAAGAAGTGGCTATGGTAACCTGCTTAGTACAGATGGCCATGCCAACAGAGTTTACTCAGGAAGCATATATTCCAGGTATGATACCTGTGTGTTTCTCTGTCTCCTCTCATCCTCACCCCCAACTTAGCTAGCAAGCTAACTAAGTAATTATGGTAGTTTAAGTGAGGATGGTCCCCAAAAGCTCATATGTCTGAATACTTGGTTGCCAGTTGGCAGAACTGTTTGGGAAGGATTAAAATGTGCGATCTTTTTTTTTTTTTTTTTTTTTTTGGTTTTTTGAGACAGGGTTTCTCTGTGTAGCTTTGTGCCTTTCCTGGAACTCACTTGGTAGCCCAGGCTGGCCTCGAACTCACAAGAGATTCGCCTGCCTCTGCCTCCCGAGTGCTGGGATTAAAGGCATGCGCCACCACCGCCCGGCAAAATGTGCGATCTTGTTGGAGGAGGTGTGTCACTGGGTGTGGGCTTTGAGGTTTCAAAAGACTGGCACCATTCCCACTGGTCACCCTGCCCCCTGCTTGAGGTTTAAGATGTGAGCTCTCAGCTGGTCTTGTTGCCATGACTTCTCTCAGCCATGGTGGATTCTAACCCTACGGAATTATCAGACCAATGACATACTTTCTATGTTCTGTGGTAGTGGTATTTTTTCACAGCAATAGAGAAAGTAACTAAGACAGCAGTCAGTGAGACAAACAGACAAATGTTTGAGGAAACGACAAAGCAACGTCTAAAAGCCCATCCTAATAACTCATCCTGGCCTAGCCTGCTGCCTGCCATGTGAAAAGGACAGTCTTCTTCTTCTTGAGGAGTCCCCTTGTTGACCAGCCCACCTGTGTCAACTTTCCTGTCACATGCTACAAACGCTGCTTTATCCCTGATCCTGTTTAATTATCCAGGTCTTTCCAATCTTACTACTCTGTGGCACTATTTGCTTGAAGTATAAAACCATTCTACAACAATCATCATGAAAAATTCATTAATAGTTTGAAAACCAAGACTTTATCAGCGAATGTCCAATGTAGGTGGATTCCTAAGTGACAATGTTGCCTGAAGTACAGAATATTGGCTGCCTGAGATGGGAAAAACCTCAGGGGTATAAGTGGTCCTTTCCCTCCATCCCTTCTTACTCCTTTCTTCCCTCATCCTTGTCTTCATTTCAGATGAACAAGGGTTCTTGGGGCTTCTAAGAGTGAATGCAAGATCTGGAGACAGAAGGAGGCGCTCAGGGAGTCAAGTGTCCCTTCTGTTTAGCAGAATGGACAGAGTTCAAAAAATGTCCAGAGAGCTAGAATAGAGGTTGTCAGCTGTGACCCACGCGATACTTGTATTCATTTACCTGGGACATCTTTGTAAAATACACATTTCTAAGAGCTATACTAGACGACAACATCAAAATTGCTGGCAGTTCATCCCCAGGAATCCAGATATTTAACCAGCCTCCCAAGTGAATCTTGCTTTCTAGTATGATTGCTACATCCTCCTCCTCCTCCTCCTCCTCCTCCTCCTCCTCATCATCATCATCATCATCATCATCCTCAGCAGCAGCAACAACAACAACAGCAGCAGCAGCACATGAGGGTGTGTGCCTCGCCTTGGGCACACACCAGAATTAGTCAGTATCTGCATTTCGTCAAGATTCTCAGGTGAGAGATGTTTACAGAGGCATTGGTGGAGAGCTGGTTTTCAGAATCATTGCAGCAACAGATGCTCTGAGTTTCCACAATGTGGACGCATTGATCCAAACCACAACTGTCCCAGAAGGGACTCCCTGCTGTGCCCGGACCACCAGTTAGAATTTCCTTGATAAGTATTTGGAATCATGTACCCAATAACGATTGGGCTTTGGGTCATTGTCATAACCTGGCATTCTTTAGAATAATTTTGGGGATGAAAGGGAGAAAGCCTGCTTTCTCCTAAGCACCTAAGCACCTCCCCTAATCATAAACTCTTTTTATGCCTGGGACTTCTGTCCAATCTCTTGGCACAAAATGTAAGAGGGGGCACCAAAATCTTCAGGAATAAAGAGACATCATATCTTGGTTAAAAATAAAAACTAGGGTTGACGAGATGCCTCAGTGGAGAGACGCGCTTTCACACACAGCTGACAACCTGAGTTTGATCCCCGTATCTATAAGGTTGCAGAAGAGAAACAATTCAAGGAATTGTCATTTGATTTCTACAAATATGCCCTGGCCTATGCACACCTGTACTTAAGACATATACATGTGCACATGCACACGCACGCACACACACACAGTTTTTCAGAAAATAGCTTAAAAAAATAATGAACAAAAGATCAGCATTTTCAATAAAGGAGAAGACAGCTTTACCTTTTTTTCTTCTTGCTCCAGACTTCAGAGCGATGGAGGACAAACCCATTACCAATTCTGTATTTAAGGTTTTGACATTTTTTTCATAATAACTTTGGTTTTTACTCTTAGTTGTGTTATTAAAACATGTATTGGCCCGGCGGTGGTGGCGCATGCCTTTAATCCCAGCACTCGGGAGGCAGAGCCA
>CABHPQ010175646.1:0-69772 GCA_902168405.1 Peromyscus aztecus
TGTGTGTGTGTGTGTGTGTGTATACACATATATACTCAATATAGGTAGCATTTTTGTGCATGGTTATTGTATATGTTGCATTGTGTATTAATTTAATTAAATGTATCATTTTAGGTTACTAACAAAAATACTCTTCTTGTGGATGGTTTTAAAAGCTCAGCAATATCACTTCTGCTATGTGTCTTGTAGCTTAAATAAACCTGATTATTGATCTTAGGACATTGTTGTGTTTAAAATGCTTGTTTGCATTTTCAAAACATATAGTTCTTCCCATTTATCTCTAAATGAAAAAAATCACAACTTAAATTTTCCTCCATTTTTTAAACCAATTTAGATAGTTTCATTTTCCTCCCATTTATCAGCATTAGATATTTCTTTGTTTTAAAATCTGTGAGTGTATGTGTCTTTATGTATTGTGGGTATGAATATGTGTGCATGCACATATAGATATGTGTGTGCATACATGTGGAGGCTGGTTGTCAATGTTGGTAGATTCTCAGAAATTCCATTCACCTCCATGTAATAGGGTCTCTCACAGTTCTGAAATCAACCAAGTAGGCTAGAGTAACTAACCAGTCAGTAAGTCTAAGGGTTCAACTGTCTCCAGGTATCCAGTTCAGGGATATCAACCATAGGCCATCATATCTAGCTTCTTATGGGGGTCCTGGGGATCTATTTTGAGTCCTTATGATTATACAATATAGGATTTCCAAACTATAAATTATTATCAAACAAAATATCATTTTTCTGAACCAGAAATAGAAACAGTGAGTTAGTTATATCAGCTGCGGCTCATCATCATTGCAGCCTGGAACCATTTTAGTGAGCCATTTGAGTTATATTATTATGTATTATTGTGTATCATTTATATTTCCTTAAATCATATGAGATTATTTCTTCCTTCATGGTAGACTTGGATTCTTGTACAAATTTTTATGACATTGGGATTGCAAAAGTGTACATCAGAAATACTTTAGAAAGATTATAGATGTACAGCAATTCCAGAAATTTTAGAAATTGTGATAAAATCTCAGTATACTTTGATGCAAGTAAAAACAGATTTATTTTGTTCTTTGATGAACCCATACATGTTAAAAATATATTTCCATTACTCTTCCAACCATTTGTATCTGTCTTCCACACCATCAGCATGACTATGAACACCCTTCCATTCATACATTCATGAAATATGGTGATATTTTATTTGTACTGAAATGTGATTTTATTTGTATGTTAATAAATAAAGTTGCCTGGGGGTCAGAGCTAATAGCAAGCCATAGCAGAAGCTGGGCGGTAGTGGTGCACACCTTTAATCCCAGCTCTTGGGAGGCAGAGCTAGGCGGATCTCTATGTGTTCAAGAATATAGCCAGCATGGAGACACACGCCTTTAATCTCAATACCAACCTTAGAAGACCTGGAGGTCTGTACAGACAGGCAGTGACGAGGAGGTCATGTGGTTGAGTTTACAACCAATGAGAAGGCAGAACAGAAAATCAGTAAAAAGGACAAACACATAGGAAGTAGCTCTCTTGCGGAGAGGTAGGACAGCAGTGGCAGTGAAGGGTAAGGTTTTTAGCTCTTAGCTATTGCTCTGACCTCTTGAGCTATTAACTCTGCATTTGACTGTTTGTTTCTTATTTAATAAGACTGTTCATCTACAATGAAATTTTACTTTTTTTCATTTTTTTATTAAGAAATTTTTTTTCATTTTACACACCAGTCAGAGATCCACCTCTTCCCTCCTTCCACCCCCTGCAGCCTTCTCCCCCAACCATCCCCCAATCCCCCCCCCCACACATACACACAAGAAGACTTTAAATCCACTGCTCAGTAAGCTCCAAGCTACCTCTGTGACCATGCACTTACAAATATCTGTTGACTCTGTTGGATTCATTATTGGGTATACAATTCAAGTCAGTGATTCTGACTTTCTGAAAATAAATCACTGGTCAATATTTTAGCAGGGTGAAGCATGAGTTCCTCATAGGTTCCTGGCTGACAGCTGCCCAAGTGGCAGGAACCACAGTCGATATGAGTTCACAGTTGCCATATCTATTTCATGTCCCATGATATAATACTGCAGCTCTTTACTCCACCCTCTGGCTCTTACACCATTTCTACCCCCTTTTCTGCACTGTTCAATGCATGTTAAACACGGTGGTAAAATGTCTTGTTTTGACAGAAGTCTCAACTGTCACTCTTTTTAGCATCTTAAGCACCCATGAGTCTCTGTATTCATTATAATCTGCTGAAAGAGTGGCTTCCCTGCTAGAAGCTGTGAATATACATTGCATACAAAAGTAAACATAGATATTTAGAAGTGAGTTTTATACTATGACAATTCATCTAAGAAACAGTAGTATGTTCCCTACTTTGGCCTATGACTTTCCCTAACATAAGTTTTCACTGGGTTTCCAGTACCATGCACTGATTACAATTCACTTTCAGCCTGATCTGTCCATGTTTTCAACCACCATGTGTGATGTGATATCTTCAACAAAAGGATCTTGTCATTATGCTCAAGTCGATAACCAAGAAGGATGATGAGATTCTGTATTTTTTAGGGATCTTCCAGGGCCTTCATAATCAACAATTCCTATGAAGATAGCCCAGTCTTTACATTTCCTGTAACCCACAACTTCTAGCACCAGCATTATCTGGCCATCCAAAGAATATTCCATCCAACTCTGTGTTATGAATTTTAGTTCAGATATAAGATAACAGATTAGCACGTGGCTTTCTTATATCCTCTGTCTGAGTCAACTCACTCTTCCATCTATTCCATGTCTTCCAACCAATGTGATTTTTTTTTTTACATAAACCTATATGCTTCTTGTATCCCCTATTCTACTTTTATTTCACCTATTTTCTATTATCTGGCCTTCTGGTATGGTATTTTTTATATCTCAGTGTCCTCTTTCTGGTTCCCTGATTGCTAAAGGTATTCTAAGTTAAATATATAAAACTAAAGCATTGAAGCGAGGTTCTGTATCTGAGAGATAGCATGTGACTTTCGCCTGTCTGAGCCTATGTTATCTTATTCAGTATAACTTTTTTCCAGTTCCATCAGTTTACCTGCAACAAAATTTCACTGTGTCTGTACAACATTTCCATTATCCAGTTTATCAACTATAAGATATCTAGGCTGATTTAATTTTGTAACTATGGTAAACAGAGTAGAAATAAACAAGCATGAGCAAATATCTTTGTAGTAGGTTGTAAAGGCCTTAGGATTGTACCCAGAAGTGACATATCTGAGTCATGCAGTAAGCTGTTTCTAGCCTTTTGAGGAACCTCCACACTTACTCCCATAGTGACTGTACTAGTTGATACTCCCAGCAATAATGAATAAGTGTTCTTCTTCTCCATACCTTAGCAAGAATTGGTTGTCAATTGATTTCTTTTTTCTTTTGTTTTTGTCTTCCTTCTTTTTTTGTATATTCGAGTAATCATGCATATGTTTTTATTGTTTTATCCTTAAGAGCTTCATTTAATACATATATACAGTGAAATCGTGGTAGCCATTATGATTGCGGTAAGATATAATATCCAAGTTTTTATTCAACCTAGAAAGAAACTGAAAATTATAAAATCATAATGGAAGCTTTTCATTTTGTTTGCTTATTTTAAATACATATTCTAATTTTTTTATTTTTTATTTTATTTATTTATTTATTTATTTATTTATTTATTTATTTATTTATTTATTTTTTTGGTTTTTCGAGACAGGGTTTCTCTGTGTAGGCTTTGCGCCTTTCCTGGAACTCGCTTGGGAGACCAGGCTGGCCTCGAACTCACAGAGATCCACCTGCCTCTGCCTCCCGAGTGCTGGGATTAAAGGCGTGCGCCACCACCGCCCGGCGTAATTTCAAGCCACGCTGTCTAGGTGTTCTTTTCTTCTACTCTGCAGAACTTTCTTCTAGGAACCCAATGAATGCATCTCTTTCTTTATTCATATTCTCTTTCTTATTTTGTATGATTATTCTTCTTCTACAAAGTGTTAATATCATCCTACTTAGACTCTTAGGATAGCCTGGTTATAGCATTTCCTTATGATCTTTTTTTTTTTGTTTTTCAAGACAGGGTTTCTCTGTGTAGCTTTGCGCCTTTCCTGGAACTCACTTGGTAGCGCAGGCTGGCCTCAAACTCACAGAAATCCGCCTGCCTCTGCCTCCCGAGTGCTGGGATTATAGGCGTGCGCCACCACCGCCCGGCTCCTTATGATCTTGAAAAAATAGTTTCTGCAGCCGGGCAGTGGTGGCACACGCCTTTAATCCCAGCACTCGGGAGGCAGAGCCAGGCAAATCTCTGAGAGTTCGAGGACAGCCTGGTCTACAGAGTGAGTTCCAGGAAAGGCACAAAACTACACACACACTACATTGGGTTTCTTCTAGGAACCCAATGAATGCATCCCAAAGGGAACCATGCCCAAATAGTATATGTCACAGAAAACTCTCTTCTGAATCTCCATTTTGCATACTCACTATTTAACTTAGCTCCCTATGGATTTATTAAAATTCTGAAATAAAATAAAAAATTAAGTTTTGGTTTCTCTCTCTCTCTCTATATATATATATATGTATATATATATACACATATATATATAGATATATTTATGTGTTTCTACTCTTAATTGAATCATTAAAATATTTGGGAATTCAATTCAGTGAAAGAGAGCATGCCTAGTCACACAAGGCCCTGAGCTTAATCCAAGGCCCTGAATTTTTTTGTTAGAAAAAGACAAAAATCTAATTTAATGATCTCAAATATCTTTATAGCATTTTGAGTTCCTAACCACCAAATTTTTCAATTCATTTCGATTCCATTTTTATTCATCAGTCACATATATTAATCCCTCTCAATGTACTATCACAAATCAATCTACTCTCTCCACCTACATTGATAGCGTTTCAGCCAGATTGCTGTATCATATCTAAACATCTTTCCTGTGTTTCCTCAAAACTCACCTCTACCACTACTACAGAATTTCTTACTTTTTAAATTTACATTATACATTTAATATAGTGTATGTGTGTGTTTGGGTAAGTATATGCATATCACAACATGAATGCTGGAGGTCAAGTTGGGGGATACTGTTTCTTTCTTTTACCATGTGGGTCTTTAATAGGAACTCATTCTTGGCAATAAGCAGTTCAACACATCGAGTCATGTTGCATACCTAACTAATCTTTCAAATAACAAAGGAACTCACAGTGTTTTTCTCCTAAGTATTAAATAATGGATTACCATTGAACGTTATATAAAGAGGATTCTCTCTTGTCACATTCATAACCCTTCCTATAACTTAGCTCTCATATTTGTCTCAAAAATTTATTTTAACTAAGTCTCCCCTTTACTTAACAATCATTTCATCCAGAAATGAACAATTTGCAGCTTGTGGATTTTGAGAAACACTTCTAAGTTTATGTATACTTCTATGTTTCTGAAAGGCAGGAGCCCTCCAATCTATTGTCACTCTTGATATTTTCTAGTATGCTTGCATATTTATACATTATGGGATAATGTCTCTTTCCAACTTAAGGGTCAGTTAAAACCTTATGAGGATAGAGATGGTGGCTTTGGAACTACTAAAATAGCACACCTGTCTCCAATATATTAGCAAAAACAATTTGCCCAATTAGAGCTTTCTACTCCTATAATACAATGCTCACTCTGAAAGTATGAGTATGAAAGTATGGAAGCTCAACAAAGTGTGACTATCTTACTCTCTACAGAGTTCCGAACTAGGGATTTTGTTCTTGATAATAACTACTGTTTCCTTTTAATAAAACTGTTGCTTTTATTGAAAACTAAGGAGATTACATATCTGAGTTTCATATCATGCATAGAAATCTTAACCTCTAACCAATCAGAGTCTTTCTTTGTTCAGGGAAACATCACTTGGGATAAGCAGTGACTCCTGTCTTCACATGAGATTTGCACTGTAAATTCATTAGAGAACTCTCACCATAGTTTTGCTTTGATAGATAATTCAGCTGTCATTTGTCATTTATTACTTAGCTTTCTCTGTTGTTTTCAGTATTGCAAAGGTGAGGAGGAAAAGAAAAGACACACTCAAGGGACAATTCTGCTTTACAAAAAATAGGGCAGAGTATATTTATTCCTGTAAATGAAAAATATTCCTGTGTGCTTAATATGCAATCACAGAGTATCCCTGTGGGAAGAATATAATTATGATTCCATTAATATGCAAACAAAGTATATGCCAGTGAAAATAATATAACTAAAAGCAGCAACCCCATTCAACTGAACTCTATTACTTACTGACTGGCCTCGATATGAACTTGAGTCATAATTTCTGCTTTTGGCAGATTACCCTCCATTCAATTCCTAAAACTAAAGATTGTCTGACTTCGTGCCCTTTCATGTTGATCTATCTGCCAAGTGTGCATTTTCTGGGGACCTTCACAAGCCCTGCTTCATTTCATCCTCAAAATCTCAGTTTAAATATCATCATCTCAAATAGGTCTTCTCCAAATATCTTTTTAATTAGCTCTTCCTTTGCCATTTTTCGATTAGACACCATTTTAATGATTCCAATTATACTTTTGTATAGATCTACTTTCATATTGATTTATGTCCATGCTTACTGTCATTACTAAATTACAAGATTTTTGATCAATGAAGATCCTCTTTATTTATATGATGAGGGAACAGAAAAGCTTTTAATCATTGCTCACCAAGTATTTGGTAAGTATGCAAACTGATCTAAAGTATACTTAAATAAGTTATTATGCCATATAATTTCAGGTAAAATAAAGATATTTACATAAATATTTCATTTGTTTACTACTGAGTTCATTTTAACAAAGTAAGAAAAAATATTTCAGAGAACTGATATCACAATAGCTTATTACTCCTTTAGTGTCTTTTGAAACTTATATAAAGACAGGATGGTTCATCATAAATTCTAGATGAAATTATTTTGGCTGATTTTCTCTTTACGCTGAAATGAAATTACCCTTATGTGATTTGTAGAGTGATATTCATATGCACTTTCATGTATATATGTGTCTATATATACATCCTTTTCTAGGTTATTCATTTTTATTGTAGTTTTTATTTTCTTTATTAAAATGTGATTAAAATAACATGTGGAAAAGAATTTATTACAGTAAAGCTCACAGCAGCATAATATTTGTACAATATAAATTTCATTCTTAGTTATAATATTCATACTAAAACCTGAATTTTTAAGCTCTTGCTTAAGTTATTTTATGTGCCTTTTATAATTATGTATTTCTTTAAAGAGATTTTATCTGTATACTAGACACAAATAAGGACAGAAAGATTAAATAACTTGAATAATTATACTCATAATGTAAACGAACTGAAATTTGAACATCCACAATTTGACTTTTATCTTTTTCAGACAAAATGAATCACTCTCAACAAGATTATTCCAATTAACTCATGGCTTTGGAAAGATAGTAACAATGCATAGCAAATGTCTATTGGAAAACATACAAAGAAGCAGGGGGTTGAGAGGATATGGAAAACACAGGATGAGAAAAGCCAGAAGATGAACTATGAAACTGCTCCAAGTGCAGGTTCTTAGCTATCATTATGTGCTCTCCTTGGTGTCCTTTCAGATAGGAGTGAGGGTGAGTGGGAACTCTTTTGTATTTTCCTTCCAGAAACATAACTGACTGATACATGACCACCATCCAAACATTGATTAGTAAACTTCCTTAGGACCACAGAATTTCTTTGTGTGTGTGATCTGTCCAAATGATGAATAGTTCTTTTGACTACTGAGAAGTTAGTGCTTTGGTCTTCAATGTAAGTGAACTAGAAGATATAGCCACCCTTGTACCATTTGCTTATGAACATAATTTTATATTTATGCATGTTATTTTATAGAACTTCTGTTGGTACTCCTTCTGTGTAACTAAATAAAAGGAAAATACTACTAAAAAGCAAACAAACATAAACAATACAAAAACATAGAACTCCTGCCTTTGCAGCTACTGTTCGTTTCAGTTTTTCTGTCTATGATCTATGATTATAACCTTCATAGTTAATAATTACTTAGACTTGTTAAGGTAGCTCTGCTACAAAGTGATCAGGATAGACATCATTGTAACGACTACACACTTGGTCACTTTGTTCTTTTATTCTGTGTGCATTTGTTTTGAAAATGGTAAAAGAAGTAGCAAGATTTGTTCTTAATTGCTTCAGTTCCAAACATATTCTTCTTTGATTATATTAGATGATGGATTTCTAGCTTCGTTCTTCCCATCAGCATAATCACATGCTACTTTGCCTGTTTTTCTGTTAATATAGAGGTCTTTAATGATTCTAACCACTACAACATGAAACTTCAGAAGGAATCTTCTTCTGGGATACTCAGAGCCTAGACATTCAGGGACAAGAAAACCTTATACTTCAATAAAAACATCTTATGGGCAGACTCTAAATCCTCTTTTAAAACTATTTCATTCTAAGCATAGAAAAGATCTCAAGCTGGGCTTACAACCTACTCTCTATGAATTTAGAATTGACTTTGGCTCCTTTAAAGCAGCAACTCAAACATAGAGCACTAAAAGAAGAAATATACTAGCACAAAGAACTGAGAGATGCACAGATGAAATTTGAAAACAGAAAAAATGCAAAAAGTGATACATTTTTCCTTGTCCTTTTATATTTTTTATTTATTTTTATTTTTATTTATTTTTTTTCGAGAAAATTCTCACTTACAACCCTAGTCATTCCAGAACTCAGAGATCTACCCTGTCTCAGTCTCCAAATGGTAGAATTAAAAACATGTGATACCATGCCCTGTAATACTAAGTGGACTCAGTATGGAGGAGAAATATATATATATATATATATATATATATATATATATATATATATATAGAGAGAGAGAGAGAGAGAGAGAGAGAGAGAGAGAGAGAGAGAGAGAGAGAATAATGGTGTGTAATGGTGTGAGACACACAGAAGGTATTATATGGGAGGGAATGGGATGAACTTGACCAATATACATTGCATGCATGCATGAAGTTCCTGTTCATTGATTAAAAACAAAGAACAGCCACAGGGAAGAGACACAATGAGAAAATGATTCTTGTCTTTCTATAAGCTCTGATTTCCTGCACAACCATTTCCAGAGGTCAATCCTGATTCAACTTCATTCACTATGGTGTCATTTATCCCAACTCCTTGGAGAAATTTCCCTTGTGCTTAAACTTACTCAACTATTCTTTTCTGACAAAATTGATCAGATTTCCCATAGCAACCTGTCCCTTCACCTTTAAGTCACTGAGAAATGAGACTAAACATCCAAGACACTTTGAAAAATCCAAATGAATATTGAAGTAGGCATCCAATAAGGACAGTGAGCCTTATATAAATGCATATCACAGGTAACTGACCTGTTACTAATGTGGTACCCTTATGGAAAAGAAGCCATATTTGAGAAAAAGTTTGACTTAGCAATGTAGCATAAACGTCAATGCTAACCCAAAAGGAGGCTACTTGTGTTTATTTAGTTTCCGTTTTTTACTTATTATTGTATCTGACTTTAGTAAACTAGCAGAAAAATTCCGTACCAGCTTCAGCTTGTAATAAAGTGATTCAATTATGATTTACACAATTCTATTTTGATAACAGTGTTAATGAAACAGTCTATTTCCCAGTGCCCAGGTTTATTTCACAAATATTGTTTAGGTTAAGTATCTATAATTTACATCAAGCCTGATTCTAACCCACTATTTTGCAAGGGTTTCAACTGCACTTATAACGACTTGCTACATTCAGAATGCCAGGTCAGAGTGTAGGTGGCAAGATTGCTGTAAAACATGGAACCATTATTACACTTTTAGTTTTGTGCTTCGCTTTAAATATATGATTTCATTACTATATAATTTATTTGAATAATGTTTTAAGTGGAAAAGATTCAGTAATAACATTGTAGGTTTACCCTAGAGCCCGCTCTGTAACAAAGTGGCACATATTTGTTCTGCATTGCTCGGCACTATGATGGATGATGGCAATTACAGGAAAGAACAATATTAGTTTTACAGTTATTGTTATTAACTTAAAGTGCTAAGAATAAAATCTCATATTTCACTAGGTACTCCAATCACCAACAAAATATGTGACAGAGGAACATTTTATAATCCCTGTTTCCACACTGACTGCACAACTAGATACTGGCAGAGTCAAATCATTTATATCTCCTATTACCAGCTTGCAAAAGCCATCGAGAATGTGGAGCAAGTGATGGATATTTTTGTGGCAGATGTTGTTTGATTCTCTTCCACTGTATTAAATTTACCATACATTGGCTCTGTTGTAGTTTATTAAAATTTCATAAAGAGATTAACAGTAGAAGAACAAGGCATACAACTCGCTCACCCTTGCTCTCCACTGACAAAAATCATTTATTTATTCATAAATCATGAAAATCATAAATAAGGAATGCATGTGTAGTCAGTAAAAATTTAAGGAGGTGGTATGATTATTTTACAAAGCTTAAGAATTTTAGAGAAACTATTAGAAAGTCTTCCTTCTACAAGTAAGATAAACATCTACTGTGGTCTTTTCTGTGTATCCTACAATGTTAATTCTCCAATGGTAGGTAAAAACATGGAGCTTTAGTGAGGCATTATTCATAAATGGGGTGTTCTCAATATTGTTTATGAAAGGTGTTCCAGATAATATTTCATATCTTCAGCCATAAAAATTGCATGCAGTGCAGTGGACCATGGTAGGAAAACCCTCACCAGACATCAAGATTGTGATACCTTAATCTTGGAATTGCAAACATGCAGAAATGTGAGACATTTAATCTTTGTTTTATGAAGTCTATGTGTTACCTATCCTCTTATAGTAGTGAGAGATGACTAGGGCAATTTCAGAATAAAATGGTGCTTTCAATACATTTAAATACAATCTCTTATTAAAGCATAAACAACGATATTTTCTCTTTTCTAAAACAAACATTGAAATACATTTTAGAGATGAGAAGATCTGTAGAGTCCTAAAGAACAATAGCAATAGCACAGACATCCTTGACTTAAGGTCTAAACTATCCAGTATTAGATAGCATGAAAAATATATGTCTTCTTGTCTCATTTTCCTAATCTATAAAAGAAGGGAAATTTACTACTTCACAAAACTATGAAAATTAAATGAATTTATTGATTAACTGTATGTGAACATGAGACATAAAGTTTGCACAGTGCGTGGGACGATGTACATCTGTGTTAGTATTTGGAAGACTGAGGCAGCAAAGTCTTGAGTTCCAAATGTGTAAGGAGATGAGTAATTGCACACTTTTCTGTCAAGACCAATATTGTAACTTTGGTACCCAGATTAAAACAACAACAACAACAAAAAAAAAAGGAAAGACATACTTTTGCTTCATATAACAAAACCATTTTCATACATATTTCTAATAGCTAACACGTGTATACACTAATTCAACAGGGGTGTAAAATAAATAAGTAAATTTTAAAAATATTTATGAGAAAATATGGCAAATTAATTCAAGAAAGTACTACTCGCATTTATATTTACATCTAAAGTGATCAAAAGGTAAAAAATCAGATGATAACTGAAAAACAATAAAAAAATTTTAAAAAGCACATAAACAAACTGACATGCTAGGGCAAGTATTTTATGAAGTGTCTTCCTACATTGTACTTTGAAAAAATATATACACACACACACACATACACACACACGTGTGTGTGTGTATGTGTGTGTGTGTTTGTGTGTGTGCTTCTCGAGTCTACTTTGAGCAAATTCATCATAAAATAGAATCTAATTTCTCATCCAATATAAATTACTCTCTTCCTCACTTCAAGCCTGCTATAGATGATGAAATGACAAATACTAAACTCACAGTCATTTTTCAAAAAAAGATATAGTAAAGAAAAACTGTTATGGCACTAAGACATAGACAGTTTTTACCCTAATTGATAAAAATGATATAGTATTTAAATGAAAAGGCTTATGTCTTTTTGTCCCAAGGTTAAGTGAGGAGATGAACTTGGTGGTATAGTGACCATCTTGAAGCCATGAGGATAAAATCTCAAAGATGGAGCACTGCTTCGTGATGGTATTCTAAAATGGGTGACTCTGACCTCAATATTTGCAGAATTCCTATAAAATGAAAAAAGCTAATATCTTCTGTATTCACAGTGCTATTTGTGAATAAATGCTCATAACATAATGTTTTTACATTAGATCTGTATCTAGCTACACACATTGTTCTATTGTTTCTTTTTACACTTAACATTACAGCAAATAAAAAGGCAATAATTACTGTAAACAAAGCCTTCCTTGCCCTTGAAAAACAAAATTAACATAGAGTAATAAAGTACCTGATTATTTTCCAGTTTCATGAGCTTTAAATATTTATTGCATATTCAGAGGGGGAAAACTGTAGTAAGTAAGAATTTGAGGTCTTAATGCTTTCGGAACCTTCAGCACACACCATATCATGATTCTTCCATTTCTGCTTGTTTGTATTTTCCTGAGAAAATACAAAATCATCGTGTTTCGTTTTGAAATTATTCATGCTTCACTCATTTCTGAACATAATGCACTGACTTTTTATTTAATTTGTTTCCTTTTTATCATCTGGATTCTAGTGTAGAATTATGAAGGAAGTACAGGTTTAAGAAATTATTAATCAATGAATGCATTAAATTAATATAATAAATTGGTAAATACTTTTGCTCTATGTAATAAAATTAGGAAACAACTTACAACATGTGATTGTATTAAGAATGTAATGAGCAATTAATGCCTTCCTTTCACTCCAGCTGTCTGAGTGGTATACAGTAGTTTCAAAGAACCTCCATTGCATTATCGAGCATTTACTTTTAAAAGTCCTACTGACTCTTGGTGCAATCTGCAAGTAGCTCAAGGAGGAGAATGAATATGATTAAAATACACAGTATGAAAAGAATTAAATATAAATAAAAAGGAAAATCTGTATTTGAGTATGTGTACACAGTTATAAATGAATTCAGGCCAACATTTGTGAAATACGACCCTATAAACCTAAAAAGTGTCTTTATATTGAAAGGAAACAATCAATTGAGGAAAGAGGAAGCCCACATGAAAGAGAATCTTTGACAGGTATATGTCTGACAGAGGATTAATATCTGGAATATGTAAATAACTCAAATGCAGGTCAAAAAAAACTTTAAGATTTTATTTTACCTCAGTCAGAATGGAAAAGATCAACAAAAGCCTAATAATAAATCATAAATGGGAAGTGGGAAAAAGAGACCCCCTCATCCAGACATATATGAATTTATTTGGAGAACTCCCAAAATACTAAATGTAAGCCTATCCTATGACCCAGCTATAAGCACTCCTTCACATATTCCCAAAGGCCTGGAAATCCTACTCCATAGACATGTGTTCAGCCGTGTTCATTGCTGCTCTATTCACAAAGCTAAAGATGACAGTCCCCTAAATGTAGGTCAAGTGATGAATAGATGATGAAGATGTGGTATATATACAGTATGGAACACTATTCAGACATAAATAAAAATGCAGTGAGGAAGTTTGTAGGTGAAAGAATGGTACTAAAAATGATCATATTGGATGAGGAAACCTGCTGTGGAATGTTCTGTATGGCAAACGTGTTGCTAATAAAACACTGATTGGCCTGTGGCTAGGCAGAAAGTGTAGGCGGGACTAACAAAGAGAATAAAAAGAACAGGAAGGCAGAGGGAGGCCCTGACTGCCAGCTGCCACCAGGACAAGCAGCTTGTAAAGATGCCGGTAAGCCACGAGCCATGTGGCAAGGTATAGATTTATAGAAATGGATTGGTATAAGATCTAAGGACAGTTAGCAAGAAGCCTGCCACGGCCATACAGTTTGTAAGCAATGTAAGTCTCTATGTTTACTTGGTTGGGTCTGAGCGGCTGTGGGACTGGCAGGTGAAAGAGATTTATCCTGACCGTGGGCCAGGCAGGAAAACTCTAGCAACAGAAACCCAAAGCCAGAAAGATGGATGCTGCATGTTATCTCTCAACTAAGATTCCTGGATGCAAATATTCAGGTATAATAAGCAGTATCTCAGAAACCAGGAAGTATAAAGAGACCATTTGAGGTGGGCGGGGAGCTATAGAGGAGAGAATAACAGGCTACAAGTGATCTTAAGTGGGAAAGAGGGAAAGTTAGGGGAGTTAATTGGTATGTTACAGGAAGATAAGTAAGAAACAAGAAGGTTTAAAATAACAGCAATAATGTTTGAAAAAGTCATACAGTATCCTACCAATAACTGTCTACCTAAAATACATGTAATACATGTGAGAATAGAGATTTTGACTTGATCATCTTAATTTTCTGAAATTCCAATTCCTTGTTCCTCCCGAGGATCAAGCTTGGTGATCCTTATGTAATCATCAGCAATATAGGCCTAGGACTGGTTAGGTAACATTGGCTAATCCTTCTACCTCATCTTCTAGTGATGAGATTAGCAGTGGGACCAGGACCTGTCCTTGGTGCATGAGCTGGCTTTTTGGAACCTAGGGCCTTTGCTGAGACACTTTGCTCAGCCTTGGTGCAGGGAGGAGGGGATTGGACCTGCCTCAACTGAATCTCCCATTCTGGGCTGAATCCTCAGGGGAGACCTTGCCTTGGAGGAGGTGGGAATGGGGGGGGGCGATTTGGGAGGGGGCTGGGGAAGGAGGAGGGAAGACAGGGAAATCCATGCCTGATACGTAAAATTAAATTAATTATTAAATAAAAATATTAAAAAAGAACCTGACCCATTGACCAGCTTCTTTCTTCTTTTATTATTATTATTTTTATTCATTTTACATACCAACCACAGATCTCCTTCTCATCCCTCCTCCCACTTCCCCTCACTCTCCCACCCCCACCTCTCATCCCCTCCTTCAACAGGTTAAGTTCTGCCATGGGGGACAGCTAAGCCTGGTATATTCAGTTGAGGCAGGAACAAGCCCCTCACCCATGCACCAGGCTGAGCTCCAGGATTCGAGTTGAAGAGATCGAAGAAGGATTACATGAGCAAGGGGGGTCAAGACCATGATGGGGAAATCTGCAGAGAAAACTGACCAGCTTTTTATGTGAGCTAAAGGTATCAAATGTGGGTTCTCATACTTACTTATTAAGCACTTTATAAACTTAGTTTTCTCCTCTATCCTGAACAGGTTTTAACCAAATAAAAGGGTACTAATTACCAGATTTAGTTCATTTTTAATGAAATTTGTCTTTATTGTTTTAAACAGTGGCTTGATTACAAATGTTAGTGATTCACAGGCTTTATCTAGATGCATTATTTTAATGTCTAGATTATTGTTCAAAGAGTAAGCACTGTTGTTATATGTTTTAAATTTTGTATCTAGTAGATTTGATTAGATATTGTGAAACATTCAAGTAGATTGAAATTATTTTCACTAGAGATTTAACTCCAAAAAGTAATTCAGTGGTGCACCAATGTTGACATACATGATAAACACAATATTTGGTCATGTTTTTCATACTGACTAAGGAACTCCATACCAGCATATCAATCTACCACTTAACATTATTTAGTTATAAGAATGAAACTGCATAAATACCAAATACTACATTCTTGCATCTAAAATTTAAATAGGGATAGCAACACTGTTCACACATTTTTGTCTTAGGGAGATTTCAGTTGTGGTGTGGTCAGTAGATGGCAGACTTGTATCATACATAATCTACATTTATGCAGCATGACTATTTGTTTTGATTCAAGGAGAGTCACTGGCAGGCTGTTGGTAATCTCTGTGAAAATAATAGATTGAAATAATTTTTCTACAATCAGAATTATTAGTTGAGTGAAGTTAGAAACTATATAACTCAATGCAATTTCCATTATTTTTCTAATGATTTGTTGTTTTGCGTTTTATAACAAGATACCCAGAGGAAAACAGCTTTGACAAATACAAAATTATCCATTATAGTTTTATTTTAACTCAAATTGTGGAAAACATAATCTAAGGAACAAATACAAGAAATAGGGACTTTGAGAAACTCTTTGAGTGGTATTTATGAGGCCTGTACTTTGTGGCTGTTTATTCATTCTCCCTGACAAACCATTCACACTGGAAAGCTGAGAAAGATGCATAATAGAGAGCACTCCTTTAAATGACACAGCACAAGTGATACCGTTCCTTTCGCTGGTATTCAAAAGTGATCAGCCATTCGGTTGCAGTATATATGGAAGATAATGGATTATGTCCAACATTATTGGACATGTCTGTAGACTACAGCATATTTAAAGTAAAATTAATTCTCATCTAAATATTTTGTCTATCATCAGACCTTAAACTCTGTCAATAAATATTCAGTCACACAGTCATACACTAAACAATCCTGCACTGAGTGGTATTTGAGTAGAAGTATTTTCCTCCTTTATTTTCACCAGTTGTGACACACATACATGAACCTCCTAAACAAAGACTTTGCAAAAAGGGCTGGCTTTCTATTACAAATTGACCTAAAATTATTGATAGTGTAAATCGCAAAAGATGATAAGACAACCGAGCCTTGTTGGAATTTTTGGTGACCTTTTTTTCCTCTTTGTTTCCATGAGTCTTTTTTGTCCTCTTCTATAATCTGAATAGGTAGAATACTCTACATGTTGTCTTAAGATACAGGTGCTCAAAAAGTGCCTATAATGCTGTAGTGCATTTATACTAAATTGTCACTATTATTATTATTACTATTATCATTTATTAATATTGTTACTGACAATTTTTGCTATGTTTAATGATCATTCTCTAAAATTAAGTTATGACATTATTTTTTTGTTTTTTTCGAGACAGGGTTTCTCTGTGTAGCTTTGCACCTTTCCTGGAACTCACTTGGTAGCCCAGGCTGGCCTCAAACTCACAGAGATCCGCCTGCCTCTGCCTCCCGAGTGCTGGGATTAAAGGCGTGCGCCACCACCGCCTGGCGACATTTTTTTTTTTTTTATTGAAAATTTCTCATGGATTTTTTCCAACAAGTGTTTAAAATGTTAGATTTACTAAGCCTGTTTATCCTTCCATCAACTACCACAGCCGTTGTCTATATCACTCCCAAGTGGATTTTCATGGCCTGTTCCCACTTCCGATCAATACTTGTTGTTTTAAGCATCCCGATATCAGCTTTGGATTCACTAGGAGCTTTACAGAAATCCAGAAACCTCAAGTCCTACAACAGAGTTTATGGTGGATGATTGTTTGATAAATAAAACACTAATTGGCCAGTAGCCAGGCAGGAAGTATAGGTGGGACTAGCAATGAGGAGAAAGAAAGGAAAGGAAGGCAGAGAGGAGAGACACCAACTGCCGTCCAGGGAGCATCATGTAGAGGCAACAGGTAAAGCCACGGAACACGTGGCAACATATAGATTAACAAAAATAGGCTTAGTATAAGAGCTAGACAATGGTAGGCCTGAGCTAATTGTCGGACAGTTTAAACAATATAAGGGTCAGTGTGTTTACTTTATAAGTGGGCTCCGGGACTGGCTGGGCTTGGCGGGAGCTAGAGAGAAATTCTCCAGCTACAAGATTTAATGATTCTGGATCACCTGTACTTCATGCAGTCATAGAAAATAAATATTTTAAACTTTGAGTAGCATCATCAGTCTGCAACAATTTGTAACATAAAATGAAATGAAAAACCAAAACAATTCTTCACCTACTTGGGTTGAATATAGTAGACTAATTTCTGAGCTCAAAGAAAGTCAATGGAATGGGCATTTCCTTTAATCTGGTTCCAGCCACGTTTTGTTTCTTCCAAAATACTTTTTCATGGGTCATAGCATACACATATACACTGAGTTTGAACCTCAATATAATCAATAAAATTAACAAGAAAAATCTCATAATGTAATACAGAAGAAAATATTCGTTTATGTTCCTCTCTGTACACACACGTGCACACGCACACACACACACACACACACACACACACTCCCAAACACATTTTTGCTTGAATTTTCCCTTTCATATTGCCAAATAATGAATATTCTTAGATATTAATTTAAGAAATAAATAAGTAATGTTGGAAATGATTTGTAAGAGAACATTATGTTAGAAAGTACGACCAAGTAAATCAACTCACACAATTCAATACTATGGTTCACCAAAACATGATATGCAAATCTCTACACTATAAAGCCTTGCTAAATGACTTTCTGAACTCTATTATCCTAGGAGTAATGTCGTAATTAGACCAGGTCATCTCTTTTACATTATCAGAAACCATGCTATTCTGTACTTATCTAATTGGTAATTTATTTCCTTATTGATTGTTTTATTCACTGTTACTACAGCTTTGGTGTCATACATATTGTCACCTTACAACCCACTTTAGTTTTTAAGCCTCCAGGCACACAAGGGAATACAATTTGAGTCAATCTTTATTTCTACGGCATGCTTTATTTTGTCATTATAATTTGAGTATCGTCATGGTTGTTACTTTGAAGAATAAATATTTCAGCACATAAGTTGTTATCAAAGAAACTTACGGCAACAGCAAGGGCTTAACAAGTAGTACTAAAAAGAAAATGCTCCCAGAGTTTATATATAGTATTGAAGGCTTTTTTCATGTGTTATAGCCAAACAAATATGTGTTGGTGAAGGACACAAGGAGTGATTAGTGGTAAGTGACTTGATATTCTCAAGTTCTCATAGTAATTTTGAGTGAGATAAGCCTGAAACAATGGGTCATTTTTTTTTTTTTTTTAGTTCTTTTGTTTCTTTCAATACTGAATTCTGCCAAACCAGTTCTATCCCCCATTTCTTCATCTGGGATAACTAAAATGAGCTTAATAAAACCCTGTCAAGCAAATATCACATTAGGAATAATAATATATATCTTGAAGGTTATATCTAATGGAAAGATGGATCTGGAAAGCTAAGCGAATTAGAGGTCATAGCTCAATATAAAATTGCCATGGAAACAGCTTTCATGACCAATTTGTGGGAAGATGTCAAAAGGCAATAACCTGTGACTTCTTTTTCCAAAGCCCTGTCTATGAAGGTTACAGGTTCTATAACCACTTTCATGATGACATTTGTCTATGTTTTTGTAGGTTTCTATTCTGACAAGCACAAAACCCTGCACCAAGTTGAACCCATCCTTTGTGATGAGGCTGTTGAACAGAACAGTAGCATAGCAGTCTGTCTTTTCTTTCACCACATTCAGCTTAATGCCAACTCGGATCCCTTTGAGATGGTGAACCATAGGGGGGAGGCAGCCCTCAGTATCCAAACTTCTTCAGAGACTCATGTACTGTAACTCGTTGATTAAGGTCATGCTCTCCATCCATGGCTTCGTTTTTTATTCTAAAAGCTAAAATATATCTATCTCCAATCTCAAACAAAGATATTAATTAGTAAATATGAAAGTATTAAGATCCAAGGCATTTTTCTGTCAGTAAAAGATCATGAGATGAAAATATAAAATTTACATTTGTTTGGTAGGGTGGAGATTAATTTACAACACAGGAGTATATTTGTTTTTGTCTATTTACAGAAAATATATTATATTTCGAAATTTTAAATTGCAGATATTCAAGTTATTATCATAAAATAGTGACAAAAATATTTTATATCATCCCATACAGAATTACACTGCTGTGAGATGTTCTGTATGCTGTGAATGTGTGGCTCTGATTGGTTGATAAAAAAAAGCTGATTGGCCAGTAGCCAGGCAGGAAGTATAGGTGGGATAAACAGACAAGGAGATTTCTGGGAAGTGGAAGGCTGAGTCAGGAGATGCCAGTCTGCCATCCAGGGAGCAGCATGTAATGGCACACAGATAAAGTCATAGAACACGTGGCAACATATAAATTAACAAAAATGGACTGAGTTTAAGTGTAAATGCTAGTCAGTAGTAAGCCTGAGCCAATGGCCAAGCAGTTTAATTAATATAAGCCTCTGTGTATTTACTCGGGTCTCAGTGGCTACAGACCAGGCAGAACACAGGAAAACTTCTGGCTACATCACACTATTCTCAGTAATTCTTCTTTAAAAACAATCTATATGCTTTTCAATGAATCATATTAAATGTGTGAAGAAGAAATTTTTGTAATGTTTCTAATGCCCTGACAATCTATGTTGAAAGTTAATGCTTAAATGAAAAAAATCACAATATATTTGTCACATTACTTTCTACTTTAAATTTGTAATATACAATTCAAATTCCATAGATTTTTTATAAATGATGCATTAAAACTTCACAAATTTCCATAGTGAATGTTACTATATTTTAAGAAAATAGTATAATGTCTATTTCTTTGAAAAAGTAGTCTGTTTAAAATTAGTATACTATTGAAGATTTCTTGGGGTTATATCCATGAAAATATTAATGTCTTGTGAAATATCTGCCATTAATTTGACTGGCCATCATCCTTATTTATTATTTTTAACATATTTTAAAGGTCTTAAACAATTCAACCTTTTATTGTCAACAATGAAAGAATTAATTTCATTTAGTGTTTTAAAGGAAAATTAAGTAGTATAAGAATAGCTACTTTTCGGGCACGATGGTGAAGCGTGCCTTTAAACCCAGCACTCGGGAGGCAGAGGCAGGCGGATCTTTGTGAGTTCGAGGCTAGCCTGGTCTACAGAGTGAGATCCAGGAAAGGCGCAAAGCTACACAGAGAAACCCTGTCTTGAAAAACCAAAAAAAAAAAAAAAAAAGAAAGTGAGGCATCCAGGCAGTGGGACTGGGTCCTGTGCTCATTGCATGAGTTGACTGTTTGCAACCTGGGGTTTATGCAGGGTCACTTGGCTTGGCCTAGGAGGAGGGGACTGGCCCTGCCGGGACTGAGTATACCAGGTTGATCTCAGTCCTCTGGGGAGGCTTTGCCCTGGAGGAGGTGGGAATGGGGAGTGGGCTGGGGGGAAGGGGAGGGGGCAGGAGGGGGGAGAACAAGGGAATCCATGGCTGATATGTAGAACTTAAGTGTAATGTAAAATAAAATAAAAAAATAAAAAATAAAAAAGGAACAAAAAAAGAATAGCTACTTTTCATTATTGTTATGAATCTTCATACTACTACTGTAGTATTTCCCTTCATGGTTTAATTTAAATTTAGGTGGACCAGCAAGCCTGAAATATTTTCTATTATAAATTATGTGTGAAAAATATAGAATAATTTTACTACATTAAACTCTATACAACACTAGGGTGAAAATATGAATAGTAATAAATTCTTGTTGGACAGTTACATGCCTGATATAATGGAAATATAAGGGTCATCACAGAGCATGTAAACACCCCATTGTTTACCACAATTATCCAAAATTTACTTAAAGGCTCAAAAAAAATCTATCAATAAACAAGGGTTATAGTGCTACATTGGAATGAAAACAGAAAGTTTTAAAAATAACTATTTTACTCACTATTTAAAGCATAGAGAAAATGTTTTACACTATAATCTAGAAGGAATAGAAATCCAGAATTTGTTGGTAATTTTCTGAGTGAAGAATACAATAGACCACAAAAAAACCTTATCTGTATACATGAATATATACATATAGTGTGTGTGTGTGTGTGTGTGTGTGTTAGTGTGTGTGTGTGTGTGTGTGTGTGTGTGTGTGTGTGTGTGTGTGTTTGGTTGGATCTCTGGACAGAAGAGGTGGAAGAGGAAAGTGCACTTAGGATGCAATGTATGTCAGGAGATTATATTTTAGAAAAATTAAAATAATTGAATGTAGGCACACATACACATTGGATGTCTTTCCATTGTAGTTATCTCTGCTTTTCAGAGGGGACTTTGTCAAAATTACCATTATCATTTAACTTCATCACTTTCCTAGGACTTCTTAATCATCTCAGATTTAATTTGGCTTAAAGCACAGGGGTGTGATATTTGTCATTGGTGAATTTTATAAGAGGACAATGCCTTCAGTAAACTTCAAATATTAATTCTACACCCCAGCATTTGTTATTTGAAATTCCTCTACAACCTTCTATGTCCTGGGAAGTCACTAGTTATAAGGAGTTAGCATGTTTTTCCTAGATTCTCAAATTTCCGTTTCCTTCAAAATTTAATTGGAAGTGTTTCTGTCCCAATCATGGGTCTAGTTAGAAACTGTGAGATTAACTATATAGATATATATGCCAAATTCAGACTACATACAAAATATATACTAGTGAAATACATCTCTGAGAAGTATGTATAGCAATGAGCCCACAGGGTCATTAAATGACCACACTAACTATTTCAGGTGACTAGTTTACAATCTATAAATCGAATTTTTAGTAACTCAAATATCATTCACCACTCCATTCAAGAATTGTAAAAGCAGCCGGGCAGTGGTGGCGCACGCCTTTAATCCCAGCACTCGGGAGGCAGAGGCAGGCGGATCTCTGTGAGTTCGAGGCCAGCCTGGTCTCCCAAGCGAGTTCCAGGAAAGGCGCAAAGCTACACAGAGAAACCCTGTCTCGAAAAACCAAAAAAAAAAAATAAATAAATAAAAAGAATTGTAAAAGCAATCTTGAAATACTAAGTGCCAAATAACTAGTGCTTAATTACAAACTGA
Organism: Peromyscus aztecus; assembly: GCA_902168405.1. Classification (NCBI taxonomy): domain Eukaryota; kingdom Metazoa; phylum Chordata; class Mammalia; order Rodentia; family Cricetidae; genus Peromyscus; species Peromyscus aztecus. Next base: position 22,533 of record CABHPQ010175646.1, read on the forward strand.
GAGCTTATCTAACTCTTGCTCCCCCTTTTCAATTTCAGACACATCAGAGGAAAGTATACTGTTTAGTTCCAAGCAATCATATATGATGTCTCACTCTCAGTTCTAGTCAGTATGTCTATAGTCTCTTAAGATAGCAGCTTCATGCTGGGCCCTGGTGGTGCATGCCTTTAATCCCAGCACTTGGGAGGCAAAGCCAGGAGGATCTCTGTGAGTTCAAGGCCAGCCTGGTATATACAGCAAGATCCAGGACAAGCACCAAAACTACAGAGAGAAACCCTGTCTGGGGAGGAAAAAAAAAGAAAAGATAGCAGCTTCAATCATGGTTCATCCCAAATCCAAACACTTCAACTTTTGGGTGATAATTCTTACAGTCTTTTGCTTCTGAATCTCTTCCAAATTCTATTAGTCCATCAGCATCAGAGCTGACTCACTAGTAGTCAATTCCTGAATGTCTTGCCTTCACAGTCCCTTATTCTTGAGTGGCTTTTATTTCTAGAACATAGACGTAAGCACGTTCAGACTCAAATTCTCTCAGTATATTGAAATTATCTGTTGTGACTGGACTGGATACATTGGCAACAGTGTAAGAATGAGAAACCTCCAAAGCTAATTAGTATCTCCAAAGGAGACATCATTGATTGGAGCCCTTAACGGCTCCCCTCAAGGGAAATATTCTCAGTCAGAGTTTAGATGGAAACGGTATAATTTAAATGGAACTGTGGAAATCAGTCCTTATATTAATGAACCTATTTGATGGCATGGAGTTGGAAAGGCAAGCCCTCTCTTGCTATTGGCAGTTCAATTCAGACGAACTTATGGAAACTGGCAAATGCCTTCTACTCTCTTAAGGCATGGGAAGGAAAACATTAAGCATTAATTATGATAAGTACGCTCTGTCTTTTAGATTAAATCAAAGCCATCCTCTTAGGGCATATGTACCATTACCTTACTTGTTATTAAAGGGGCCTGGACAATGGCACCCAAATAATTACAGTATTATTTGTGCATGCTGTACCCTTCGTACCTGTGTCAATTCTAGTATATTTTTAAATTTCACCTTTGAAAGTTTATATATTCTTACAGCAAGGCCAGCAATCTAGATACCAATGAAGTTGTCAAGGCCATGACAAGATTTTCCAGTGATGATCCTGGTATAGAAGGCTCACTAAAAGAATATTAAAAAGAACACGTTGAATGGTTGGACTGTGGTTGCAATTGTGGGAATCATTGCATTGACGGCCACAGCAGCAACAGCTGGGATGGCACTTCATAAAGAAATTCAAACCACTGAATTTGTTAGAGACCGGTATAAACATTCAGAAGAACTTCAGGCTGAACAAAATAAGATTGATAATGAGACAGTAAATGAATTAAGACAAGCTGTTATATTGTTAAGAGATCAGTTAGAAATTTTAAAGGAACAGAAAAAATTAAAATATGATTGAAATGTTTCTCCTTATTGCATCACACCCTTAAGATTTAATAAAAAGCAACTATGATTGGGAAAAGGTTAAAGTGCATTTTTTGGATCTCCCTAATTCTTCTCAAATGGTCTATGATTTACAGAAAGAAATCAAAGAAACTTTTACAAAAAAGTTCCATGATAGGACAGGAATGGACATTATGGAAAGTCTAGCGGATACCATAGCCTCATTCAATCCTATGAATCACTTTAATAGAGTTCTTGTCCTAGCCGGTGTTGCTCTTGTTCTGGCAATAGTAACTTTATTGGCTTTAAAACGTGTTTTGGTCTACTTGTGTAAGATTGTAAGACAAATAGATAGAAAGAAGGCTATATTTACTGTGAGGCTTCATAACCTTCAAGATAATTGATATTTGTATAAAGAAAGGGGGATCTGTGGTGGCATTCCTGCTGAGCTACTCTTGGCCTGGCTCCAGAGAATAGCACCTAGCCCTAATCCATCTTTTGTTTAACCTATACCTTTTGTTTCTCTTGTTGCCTAAGTGAATCTTGTCTCAGAGTCTCCCAAATATACAAAGGCCTATGTAAAACTTGGTTCAGGAAACACTATGGTACCTGATGAGCTGAGGAACTTGCACTTGGCATTGTAATTTTGGGATCTCCTTTCAGGTTTTTTTAAGCATATAGCAATAAACTTGCTAAAGTGTAAATACTGAGAAAAATAAAAATGCCCTGGGCAAAGGAAAATGCTTCAGTCTGTAGAGGCTGAACCTCCCTGCAGCTGAGAAAGGCTAGATCATTCTTAAGGTGCCTATGAGTCTCTTTGCATGTATCCCTGTGAACCCACACACCCAGGCTATGACACTTCATGACAATCTGTACTGGTAAATAACATAACCTATCAATTGCTTTGCCTTTCTGTGAATAACCCCAAAGAAGCCACAACAATTTTCCTGTTTTGTAGCCATTTCTTTATTATAATTAATTACAAGGGTATAATATATTTACAATATTTCTTCCTTTCCTTTCCACCCTCTAAATTCTCCTATAGATACTTTTTCACTCTCCTTCAAATTCATGGACTCTTTTTTTCACAGTTATTGTTTGTATATATGTATTTGTATGTGCATATATGATCATAACTATAATCTGCAAGTTTATATAGTGTTAATGGTGTTCGTGTTTTTAGGGATGACCACTTGACACTGGATAACCAATACAATGTAGTTATTTCTTTTGTTTGAATCTTTACCTCCTCAATGATTGTTGATGCTCAAAATAATTTATAAGAATCTTCCAAGACTTAAGTATCTCCTCATGAAATTTATATAAACAGTAAGAAATTATTGAGGTAAAGGAGACATTTTTTTTGGTTTAAATACTTGCAAATTCCCAAGATGATAATTATTGCAATACAACTATCCTGAATATTAACTGCATGTAGATAGGCTTTTTAGTTATCACAGGAATTACCCAAACTCCCAATAATTCATCATTTAATAAAATGCATTTGAATGAAATCATTTATTTCCATAACATTTGCCTATTTCCAGAAACCTACCTGGAGCAAATCATTTTTTTTAGATCTTTCAAAGATAAGTCAAACACCATTTTTTTCTTTTTTTTTTTTTGTTTGTTTGTTTGTTTTTTGAGACAGGGTTTCTCTACGTAGTTTTGATGCCTGTCCTGGATCTCACTCTGTAGGCCAGGCTGGCCTTGAACTCACAGAGACCTGCCTGCTTCTGCCTCCCGAGTGCTGGGGTGAAAGGGGTGCACCACCACCACCCAGCTCATCATTTTTCTATTTAAGTAACTTGTATAAAATCATTCTCTACTTATCCATGGAAATATATTTATTATATATCATAAGTATGTATTCACATTGTTAATTCAAAATTATTATTCCTTTGAGCTGGACAGATGGCTCAGCAGTTAAGAGTACCTACTGCTCTTGCAGAGGACCTGACAGTAACCACCACACATGTAACACAGTTTACAACTGACTGTCACTCCAATTCCAGTAGAAGCCAAGAACTCAAGCCTCACGAGCACAAGCACTTGCATGCCTATCCAGAGATTTAGACACATACTCACAGACACATAATTCACAAAAAGAAATCTTCTGTAAATCATTCATTAAAAGATTCACGTGAAATTAATTATCTGAATATGAAAACAAATTTAAAAAAAAAAGATGGGGACACTTATGAACCAAAGTACTAAGGAAGAGGCTGGAGATATAGGTAAGCAATTAAGAACCAGAGGATCACAGTTCAATTCTCAGCACTGAAATGGTGGCTAACCTTAACTATAGTTATAGATGATCTGATGCTCTGTTCCAGCCTCTGACAGCAATTCATTTACGTGTTGCACAAAATGCAAGCAGGCAAAACATGAAACCCATAAAATAAAAATGAATAAATATCTTTATAATTATTAAAGAAAAGTAAGAAGAAAGGAATGAAGAGTATGGGCAGGCATTGGAAGGTAATGATAGTAAAATTATGTTCAAATCTATAAGAAGTGTCTAATACAATGGTATACTATAATATTGGGTTCATAAATATCAATCACCCATTATTTGGAATATTGGCCATGCTGCAAGAAAAATCCTCTGTTAATTTTAAAAATTAACAGGCAGTATATTTTTATTTCATTTTATGTTTGTGGCAGAAATTAAGATGGAATGTTTGCTTTAAGGAGATTTAAGTCTCTGTTACAAAGTTTCAGTAAAGGTGGGTGGTAAATACCATGCCTTATCTGCCAGTGTATTCTTCATTTCTCAGATATAATGGAGAAAATGGAGCCCATCATTGTCCATATTTATACTGAATTGTTCTAATTACTCAGGGAATCATGATTTTAAGCAACCACTGTTTCAATCACCGTGATAGACCTATAACCTCATAGCTACCACAGACTCATGCAACACACACTTCAATTTGGGAGATAAAGTGTGCACATTATTGCTTTGCAATTGAGGCTGTTTTGACAGTTTTGATAATTTTAAAAATTTTATATTAACATTCCTTTATTTTTTATCATTTTTGTAAATTTGATGTGAGTGCTCATTTCTACATATAGAATCACTTGCCTAATGCCTTAATGTATCATTAGAAAGTGAAACACATTCAAAGGGAAAACTTACTTTTCATATAGTTGAAAAGACACAGTTGAAACATTCACAAATTCATCAAGTCTACCAGACACAACATTCTCTTTTTCTAAATTGTGACATTCTTCGAACAATTGCTCTGAAGCATAACTCTCAAGTACCTTGATATTTCCCTTGTTTGAAGCACTAACCTCCCAGCTAATAATCTTGACCTTCAGAGATTTGTTCTGTTTAGGTTTGATGAACTTCCTGTGAAGAAAAGGCACTGCTCTTTTCTTTCCATGGCCACATAATAAATTTTCAGCTGCCCGTTTTCAAGGCTGTAATGTCACCAAGGGTAGCTTTCTTCACAGTTGAATGATTATAATCAGTGGATAACTGACACTGTGCATTATTTGTTTTGGAATATTTTCCCTCGCAAGCAAGAATGCACCGTTTTATGTAAGGTTTTTAAATGAATAGCATGTGCCAGTTATTGATAACAAAGAAATTCTTAAGTAGTGTGCCTGATAAATAGAGCCTTGATTATGAGAAGCACAATCTCCTAATTTTTTACAGCCTACTGAGAAAATGATTATTAGATGTGGCGAAAATCTCTACCAAGCGCTCAGTCAGAGCAATGAAAATCTATATTCCAGCAGTGAATACATTCCATTTGATATTTGCCTCCCTTTTCTCCCCTCTGTTTCCCTTAATCAGAAGGAAAAACATTTTCATAAGCCATCAACAGTTTCAGTGCAAGTTTCTAAGGAGAATTTATTGAATTTTTTTTTCTGCTCTCAATGAAAAATGAAGGAGAAAGAGAAGAAAAGGCATGCTTACTTTCAGTCATTGTAACATTCTTACATTGTTTATGCTTCTCTATCTGTGTAGTGGAAAAATAAAATGGGAAAAAAAGTCTCAATATGGAAGCATAGATAATTGGTAAATGGCAAAAGGGAGGTTCAATTAGCTCAGATTATTAACAGAGACATGCTACATCTGGCTGTGGCTGAGTCTGTTTGTCCAGAAATATCTATCAAACAAATGATTAAAATCAAGACCCAACAGATGTGCATCTCTCCACACAGGACCCTTTATCTCCAATGCATCAAAATGCACTGAGTTTCATCTGAGATTTTCTTCTCCTTAATTACACAACTCAAAGTCAAGATTCGGAAAATAACCTGGAAAAAGACATCTGTACATGTTTATTTAAGTTTTCCCCCTCGCGTTTTGCCTTTGCGGCACTAGAATGGTGCAGAATGAGAAACAGTTTGTATTCTTTCCTTTTGCTTGCAGCCCTGAAGAAAAACCTGCTGGGATTGGCTGCAGATGGTTTCATTGCCAGAGAAGAATGTGCCTCCTCTTGGCTGCCTGCTCTGTATGCATGATCAAGCCCCAGTCAATGCTTCATGTGCCTCATTAACTGTGGGACAGGAAGAAGTATGATGCTCCCAAAATACATGCCCTTTTCTCCAGTGAAGGCCAATATTATGAAAATGAAACATTTAGAAATTAGAAGTTTATATACTGTTAAAATATGTTTACGGTCAAACTTGCTGTCCTTTTATTGAGTTAACAGTGAATAGCTGACAAAACATTATTAAAGAGGAACATTACCACACACTGGCTTGCTCACTTATAGTGGATTAAACTGGAAGGGGAAATGGAACATTTCTTAGACCTGAGCAAAAATAAATAAGCCATGTCGCAAAGAGGAAGCTAGATATTGTCTGAAAGGAAACTCTATCATTTATCTAATGGCAGTCATTGGCTCAGGCAGAGTGTACTATTGAATGATCACCAAGCAAACTTTAGTATCCTAAGTGTGTCAATTTCAAATTTACTTGCAGTTTCTGAAATTAATTTTAAGATTAGTTTGAAATTAAATATCTGAACTCTTGCCATCCAGGCACTTTATCGTCCCATATAATTTATAAGATAGTTTTTATCTACCCATTTTCATAGGCAAAGCTAAAAACAACTTAAAGTTTGAAATTTACTTGAAATCCATCAAATACGGAGGGCATTTCAAGAGTAATTCTTTGTCCTACACATTGATGAATATACCTAGCTCTCCCTGCTGTTGCCACTGTTCTCTGTGGATGCAAAGGATAGGAAATAGGAGAAGAGCGGGGTACCAAGATTTCTAAACAGTGCTGCACACTCTCATGCCTCACATAACATTTAATTAGAATATTTATAATGACCAATAATGGTCAAATAAGACCAAGAGCAAAGTGGCTTTCAACAATGAGGATTCAACAATTTGTCGTTAACTGAAACTCAGTTTTCATTTTTATTTATTTCATTGACCTGTTTAAAATAAAGTAACATGACTAAAATAAAAAAATAAAGAAGGAACACTAAATGCACAGAACATTTGCCAAACAATCACTATCCTAGAGTAAACACCCTAATTCACTTATTCACTTTCTTGATTTTGTCACTTTTAACTATTTACAAACTGTTTATTAATTTTATCTGTACTCATAATATTTTGGTTCCCCTATGGCTTCCAGAGAAAGACACAATTGCTTATGTAGCATGAAACACCCAAATTCCTATTTAAGTCTCTTCTCAAAATATTGGTAGTTCTGTCATTTTATGATTTCTTTGCCATCATGCAAATCTCTCCACTATCAACTGGTTCACACAATACTGTCTCATAGTACTCTGATGTTAATATTAATATAAAATTAATTTACATGCATTTACCCCCACTGAGCGATAAAGGCTGTGTGATTTCATATAAAACATGTAGTCCAATAGTGAAAAATAATTTTTTTAAACCAAAAGCTGTCTAAGCATTCAAAGCAAGAAGCTGTTTAAGTAATAATTTAAGAGAACTGGTTTTGACCACTTCCATCCAGACATTTTTTAGTATTACAATTTATTTAGGAATATATACATAGATACCTACACACACACACACACACACACATGTATACATATATGCATAAATGCATGCATTCCTAAATATAATCTGCCCTATCTCTATAATGATATTGTATGCATGTTTTCAGGGCTGTCTATTAGGTATTGGATAACCAAGTGGGGTGCTCCTTCCAAAGGAAGACTGTTCCTCTTGTTCTCAGAATCCCTCAGTTCCCTGTGGCTCCTTGTGTAGGTTTGAAGACTCATGTTCTTTTCTTGTCCATTTTGGCATGTGTATGGTGCCATCCTCATTTAGCTCATGTTATGTATGGCAGTCATGTTCATGAGATTATATAGATAGCTTCTGGTATTACTAGAAACAGTGTCACTGTCTACTTCTTGATGGGCTAACTGTCGTGATCTTTATGCCAGGTTTTCCTCAGTGTTCCCTGAGACATAGGTGTGCACGGTTTTGTACATATATACTTTTAAATGGATTCCAACACTGCATTTTCACTCTTTGGAGTTTTCTATAATGGTCTCTGTTGAAAAGCAAAGTTACTCTGATGAAGAGTAAGGACTGCACTTATCATGTAGCTAAGGTTTATGCTTGCTTAATAAACTGGTGGTGGTTATTTCTTTTGGAAGAATTATTTTTTCTTAGTTTCTTTTTCAGTTCTCAGACTCATGAAAGGAGTTTGTATTCTAGGCACACATGTCTTTCTGTGACAGAATTATAAATTACTTGTCTGATACCTCTGTATCAGATTATTATATGGTTACCTGCCTGATTTTTTTATCCATTGTGAAATGCTACTTTACCCCATTAAGATAGTTATTTTATTTTGAAAATTATATTTTTGTGAGTATTCTGTGTCCATGTATGTTTGTGTACCAGTTGCAACTCCCTAGAATTGGAGTTAGGGCCTGTCATGAGTTGGGGCTTGAACACTGGTCCTTCTAGAACAACAGCAACTGCTTTTAACTATTAAAACACCACTCCACACCTTGAATTTACTTTTAAACAAGTCAAATATAATCAAGATATATGGTTAATTATATGTCATTTATATTTATACACATATTCCTTAGTGTTTCTTAGTATACAAGCAGAAAATCTGAACATGCTGTGTCCAAAACTCTAGTGTTTAGTCTGGATTCTAGTCCAATCTTTATTCCCTACATTGCAGTCTGTTTTACAATTTTTAACCACTTTAGTTTTCTTCAGGTTCTTTTTATGTCTTATTCCTTTTTGTTGGGAAGATATCTGTTTAATTTCTGTTTGCAAAACATATCTTTCTTTACATTTTATGCTTCATGGGAGTTCTTAACTGTGTAAGTCAGATACAATTCACTATCTTTATTAAGAGGTTAAGCAACTCTCTTAAAATTAAAGTTATGTTTCCCTTTATTAAGTCATTCAATACAGCATTAATTGTGAATTGAGTGATTATATATTTAATGTGGATCTCCTCTCCCAAATACTAAAATCTGTAAGTGTGGGCTACCTTCCCAGTGCTCAGCACTTAAACATATGTAGTGCACTAACCAGTCAATAGTGAATGAGGTAAAACGTCCAGGAAGGCTGTGAGGAAGATGGCTTTTATGTCATACTCGATTTCTATAGAGAGTCAAAATACAGAGTAGTAGATTAGCACTTGCGTTTTGTTCATTAGTTTATATAAACTGAACAAAGTAAAAGGCCATTAAAAAATCCTCATGCAGAGTGCCGGGACAGACACCATGCTGCTTTCAGTCATCTCTTTTGCCAAGAGCAAGTAAAAAACCACTCTGCTGAGACTGGGGAGCCAAGCTGGAACAGGTTTCTCCTTCAACCACAAGAGAAGCCGACTCTGACAAAAGCTGACTCTTCTTCATTTTGATCCAATTGTGAACAAAAAAAGTTATCTTCATGGAACAGGAAAAAAAATACGCACCCTCTAATCAATGGATTGAGAGTGAATTTGATTCATAAATGGGAAGATGGAGGTGAGGCCCTGGCTCAGAGACCTGCAGTGTGTACTGACTAAGAGAAACCACACAGCATGGCCGCTGGTGAGGCGAAGGCCGTTGTGAAGGAACAGTGCCGTGAAAGAGTTCTTCACAGAGACCAGATATTTCTCTCTCTGTAGTTTTTATAGGCATTAATAAAACAATGTCGAAATAAAAATAAATAAATAATAAATAGATCTATACATAAGTAAATAAATAGAAAAACCCTCATGCACAAATACAATGTATTTTGCTCATATTCTTCACCACTTACCCTTCTTAATCCCTCCTCACCCACGTCTGTCCCTAGGTCCCTGTCACTTCAGTCTGACCAGAAGTTCATGTCCTTTTTTACCCCACTAAATTCTCATGTCTGATAACAAAAATAGCTGAATGTCGGAGATGGCTTTTTGCATAGAATGATTATTTCAAGTTTCAAATATTTTTTTTCTTGATTATAACTTAACTTCATCCATCTTTATATATGAATTGAATAAGTTTTATATTACACATTATTTAGAGAATAAGGCGTAATGGAATGAATATAAAACATTCCATGTTGATATTTAAATAATCTATGTGAGACATTGCTTTTGGTAATATTAAAATTTTTGACTACCTACTTTTAAAGCAAACCTTTGCTCCAATATCATTTTCTTAATTAGCAAAGGATACAAACTCCTATCTCTTTTTATCTTAAGTATAATACAGTTTGAAATTTAAGCATGAATTCAACTGCTCACACTTGCCTCCTGTTTCCTACATTGCAACTATATAAATGTTATTGCTTAATTATAAATTATAATTATGTCTTAAATTAATGATCCTACCCATCTGGCTTTTAATGTCAGTAAGTATCATTAATTTTAAAGTGATAAAATTTCAAATATGAAAAAAATTAAATCAAATTTTGAGAACTCTTGAGTGTAGACCTAAGATAAGAATTCCAAATCTAATTTTAAATGCTTTGTATAGTCTTAATCTCCATCATACAGGATTTTTAACTGTATTATTTGCATAAACATAAGAATGATGAGAGAAGGGAATATCTTTACATGTCCTGATGTTTTGTGTGAACTCCCTAATTCTCCAGTCATTTTGTAAATATTTTTATTTGACATTTTCTGCTACAACTTTGAATCTCTTAAAATCCCAGATGAAATCCTTGCTCAATATTATTGCTTTGCTTTATTTCTTTGTAAGTCTGTGATTCAATAGTGATTATTGTGCCTTTACATTTTAAACAGAAGATAATTATAATACCAAAATTTGAAAACACCAGCTTTGCTTTATAGAAGTGTATAAAAATATCAAAACAAATATCTGGTGTATTCAAATTTATGGTTTTAAAAATTGCTCTTTCCCCATATTAAATGCCTCAAAAGAGTTTTAAGTATTTTCATTTTAAAATATGAATATGCTGTAAATTTTGATACATCTTTACCTCCTATGTGTTTGTTAAGACTCATTTTATGGAAAATAGTGAGCTACTATGAGTGAATATCCACATGATTGCTTGAATCATGATATTTATCAATTTCTCTGTATAAAATACTTACTCTTTACTCTGTCAGCTTTAGAGACTAAGCACAAAATTGTACTTTCCTCAACAGAAATTCTGGGGTTATGAAGTTATGTAGCTGTACACACATGTAGTTTCATTATTCTTTTTTCAAATTGTAGGAAGTTGCTTGAAATATGTAACAACATTTAAGTATCTTGGAAGCCATAAAAAGTGAAACCTACAAAATAAACCTGAAATTATTATTTTTATTATAATTAGAATTGAAAATCTCCTATCAATATGATAATAAAAAAATATTATTTAATAGATATGAAATTAAAACAAATCTTCTTAAGGAATAAATTGTATACTATTTCATCACCTTAAATATTCACATTTAACATTTTGTCACCCATATACATATATATACTTTCAAAACCAAGATAATTTAATTAAAATCATAAATATTATTTGTTTTAAATTATAACTGTTTCTAGTTGCTATTAAGCTACCATTCATACTTCATTTATAATACATCTATGTTAATTAATGTAAAATTATTAAATACAATGATCTATATATGTAAAATAATGCATAATCTAAACGTTTTAGACATAAAAGAAATAAATCTACACTTATTAAATAACTTTATTTGAAAACTGCCAACACTGTCTTTCATCATTGCTTTATTTAATCAATGTTACTTTTTTATACTCTACATGCTCATCCTATATATACATTAATTGATAGTTATATTGTAAGAAGTATAAAAACTGTTCTTATAGTTCTGAATCAAACCACAGGTAGATTTGAGTATCAGGTTTTACTATTTATATATTTCTCTTATTTCCTAAGATTTGACAGTAAAATTAATATATGTCACTTGATTAGTGTTAATTTTTAAAAAATATTAATTAGATATTAGAACATTGCCAGTAATCAGCAACATATCCAACTTTGTATATGACGTAGAAAAATATCATCCTTACATGCAATGTATATGATAATGGTACTCTGAAAGTTATATTGACTGGATAAAATATTTAAGTATAATACTTTACTTTCAATCTACATCTTTTTAATAATTTTGGACATTATTATTATTAATTGGTAACTTTTGGATTTTTAAAATAATTAAAAAATTTATTCTAGTACCTCTATTAGTATATAATTGCTTTATCAAGTACTTATTTTGCTCATGAATATAACTTTATTTAACTCTATGCAGTTTATGAGATAGTGATGCTGTATATTTTTTCCAGATTCCTTTGTTGTAAATATTAGATCAACATTTAAAAAGTATTTCTTGTGAACATAAAATAAACTGTCCAGGTTTCCACATCGCAGAGAAAATTATTATGCTATGTCTTTTTTAAAAATATATTTAAAATCTTTATTAATGAATATTTCCTCTATTTTAATTTATGCCATACAAATAAATATTTATCTGGAACTTTTGTTGCATCATGGTTAATTTCTCAATTCTACAACATATAATAAACATTTAATTTTGCTTGTAATCATCATAGATGACAAGTGAGCAAACCACTGCTTATATAGAGTATACAAATGATCTTAAAAAATAATCTGCTTTTCATTTGGACACTGCCATCCTCTCTCTTTCATGTCAACAGCAGAAGATTTCCCCAAATGTTTTTGTTAGACACCAAAATGCATCTATTAGCATCTGAGCAAAATGTAATCCTTGATTTTCCACACAACAGATAGAGGAAACTCTTATCTCAACATTACCACAGGGCATTTTATTAATTAATGATTTATGAGGGGGAGGGTATTCCTTGTGCTATTCTTGGGCTCTGGTCCTGGGTTCTTTAAGAAGGCTGGCTGAGCAGCCATAAGGACTCTTCCATTCTCTCTGCATTAGATCCTGCCTCTATTTCCTGCTCTGCTTGAGTATCTTGCCTCACTGTCTTTGAAGATAAACTGTTCTATGGAATTGTAACCAAAATAAACCCTTTTCTCCCTAACTTGTTTATTTGTTATGGTGCTTCATCACAGCAATAGAAATCCTATCTAAGACAGCTTTTAAGTATAAATATTGTACTTTTATTGCTTAAAAGTACTTTATGTCATATGTATTTTTACATTTCATGTAATTGTAGAACTACAGCATCAGTCACCTTCCATCACTTTTGAAATTATGTCATTTGCTCAACTATGTTCGTTACAGCCTTATTTGCAATAGCTAGAACCTGAAAACAACCTAGATGTCTCTCAACCAAGGCATAGATAAAGAAAATGTACTACAATTGCACAATAGACCGTTACTCAGCTGTTAAATGAAGGATACCAGGAAATTTGAAGGCACTTGGGTGGAACTAAAAAAAATCATCCTGAATGAGATAACCCAGACTGAGAAAGACAGACATGGTATGCACTCACTCATAAGTGAATATTAGCTGCAAAATAAAGGATAACTATTCTACAACTCATGGACAAAAATGACCAGGTAACAAGGAGGGTTCACAAAGGAACACATGGATCTTCCTGGGATGGGGAAATAGAAGAGAATCTGTGAGGGAACTGAGGGCAGGTAGGGATGGGAACATGAGTGATCATGTTGATCAGGGACAGAGGAGAGAGTACTGAAGAGACTGCTGGAAAGGGAAGCATTTTGGAGTCATGTAAAAACATGGCACAAGGAAATCTCCCAGGAATCTCCAAGGATGACCCCATCTAAGACTCCTAGCAATATTGGATACATACCCAGAACTGGCCATCCCCTGTGAACAGATTGGTGCCTAGCCCAATAGTGATGAGGGGTTTCATCTACCAACTGATGGAAACAGGTGCATGTGGTGGTATTGTGTTCCCCAAAATATTGTGTACCTTAATAAACTTATCTGGGGTCAGAGACAGAACAGCCACAATATTAAACATGAGGATAGACAGTGGTAGCATACGCCTTTAAACCTAGCATTCCAGAGACAGAAATCCCTCTGGATCTCTGTGAGTTCAAGGCGACATTGGAAACAGCCAGGCGTGGTGACCCACGCCTTTAATCCCAGAAAGCGAGCCTTAATCCCAGGGAGTGGTGGTAGAAAGCAGAAAGGTATATAAGGTGTGAGGACCAGAAACTAGAGGCATTTGTCCTGGAGAGGCGTTTGGCCTGGAGAAGCATTTGGGCTGGTTAAGCATTCAGGCTTCTAGCAGCAGTTCAGCTGAGAGTCATTTGGATATGAGGACATAGAGGCTTCCAGTCTGAGAAAGCAAGGCCAGCTGAGGATCCAGAGAGGTGAGATAGCTGTGGCTTGTTCTATTTCTCTGACCTTCCAGCATTTACCCCAATACCTGGCTGAGGTTTGATTTTATTAATAAGAACTTTGAAGATTCATGCTACAGGTGTAGGCCTACAGTCAAACATTAGGTGGGGTGCAGGCAATCCTGCAGAAGAGAAGACAAAGGATTGTAGTAACCAGAGGAGTCACTGACATCACAAGAAAACTCACAGAATCAACTAACCTGGGCTTATAGGGGATCACAGAGAGTGAACCAACAACCTGGGAGCCTGCATGGGACTGACCTAGGCACTCTGCATATAGGTTACAGTTGTGTAGCTTGGTCTTATTATGTGACTCCTAATAGTGGGAACTGTGACTGTCTCTGACTCTTTTACTGGCTTTTGGTATCTATTCCTAATATTGGGTCACATTGCCCAGTCTTAGTACATGGGGAGTTGCTCAGTCTTACTGCAACTTGATATGTTGATACTCATGGGAGACTTGCCCTTTCCTGAACAGAAAGAAAGGGGAAGTGGATTGGGGCGGGGAGGAGGAACAAAGAGGAGGAAGGGAGGGGCTCAGAGGAGAGGAGGGAGGGGAAATTGCAGCTGGGATGCAAAATAAATAGGTAAATTTTAAAAATAAAATACTATAAAATAAATTCGTCTAAGAATAAATATTTTTGTAAAGTTTGCTGTTGTATTTCTCAATACATATTTAATTTATCCTGCCCTTTAACAAAACATACTAAATTTGAAACCATTTGTTGGAAGAATCCAAGTAGTTGTCTAGTATGCTTTTATCTTCTTAATTACTAATTTCTTACTTAGTAATATGCATTTTTTAATTTAATACTTGTACATAACAAATTTTCACTCCATCCACCCCCTTTTCTTCTACTCCAATTCCATCACTACCTTCCCCTTCACATCTCCCTCCCAATTTTATCTGCCCTTCTTTATTAACACTCGCTTCTCAGTGGTAGTGCTCTTAATGCTAGAATTACAAATAAGAATGTCCAACTGTGATCATTTTCACACTTGTCCTCACACTCTCCTTGTTGGATTCTTTGTTAAAATTGTAAGAATAAAAGCAACATACTACACCTAGTGTGTTACCTAACTTGTATTCCTATCATATGTTCTCGTCCATCATCACATTCCTTAAAATAAATTTCTGGATAAATATACAAGTAGCAAAAACTGGTCTGGGAGTATAACTCAGTGTCATGTCAGATCACCCACAAAGAATGTTCAAAGACATGATTTCACACCCCTTTCTAAAAACAGGAAAATACAAGCAAATAAGTAAAAAAAAAAAAAAAAACAACAAAAAAAAACTATGAAATAGATTTACTGAGACTCAGCAGAAATAAAACTATCTAGACACATCACCTACTAAGGTTTAATATTTAACCCATATCATCCTGGGAATGAGAGTGTGTTTATATTTATTGATTTATAAGCACTATAGCTCAAATGTGTAATTATACACTCATATCATCAATACTCAGAATTTCTGATTCATCTAGAATTGCACAGTGTCTCTGATGTACAGTATCATCAGTGTTTTATATATCAGTAGGATTATATCTGATATTATTCTCATATGTTAAAATTACAAGTTTTAGGGAATAGACTGGCAGAACACTGGGATGCTATGGATATTTTACACTGATGTTTTGTAAGAATAGGAGGTTATAAATCAGATATGCTATCAAAATATCAAGTAAATAAGGGTGTATTCTTCATGTGGGACTTTAAAAATTAAGTAAATATATTTATTTTTCATAGTACACTCTAAGTCATACCATAATTAAAGTTAGTTTTATACTGAACACCTACAAGTTCTACATCAGGTAGTCTTTCCCATGGTAACCTGCTGCCCAACAAGAAAATATGAATATATTAATAGTAGAACTGAAAACTTTCAAATTAAATTAAAATATTTATTAGATAAAAACCTAAAGAAGTAGAAAGTGCCAAAATAAATTCTTATTTAGCAGTGGAATTTTATTATCTCTAATTTTCTTTAAAAATAGGATTAGTTCACCACTAGTCTTATGCCATTGAAAACATGCATTAATTATCATGGCACTGATCCATATTTCCTCAAAAAACTGTGAAATTCAATATACACAAAGTATGTTGCAAGTAGAATGAATTATAAAAAAATGAAATTTATTTTACTATGTCCTCTTGGCAGGTAAGTATATTTGACTAACCAAGTACATCTGGCTAGAGAAGTCATTGACCCAAGAGGGAAATCTACTACTGTCATTTTCCTAAGAGAATATAATTTCTGACAATATTTGAAACACTTATCCTTATGCCAACAAAAATGTTTAGCTCCTTCCCCTCTTCAAACAAGCCTCTGTCTGCAGCACAAGCTATACAGAGATCTACAACTGAAAAAAAATGCAGAGAATAAGTAATCATGGGTTATTAAATGACAAGTTGTACAAATCCAATTCAACAATTCAACCCTTAAACCTAAGGGTGGGAACATTGTTGAAGAGGCAGCTGAAAAGTTTTTATTAATTTATTTTTTATTAAAAGCCAGAGGATCAGAACATCTTCAAGATAGTATCTTCTATATATGGCAGGGAATCTGAAAAAATTAATTCTCACAAATGTGGTAGTCTTAACAAGACCACCAGCCAATATGTCAAAACAGATAAGGGTAGTTTTACAAGTCGGCTTAAACCCAAATGAGGAGCTACAGACAATCAATGGCTGCTGAGTGGGAGAATATAAATCCTCTCTGATGTGGGTGAACTTATACAATCCCAAGTGGTCGGTACTAAATCCTTGTATGTAAGAACAACCATAAATTATTCTCTCTCTCTCTCTCTCTCTCTCTCTCTCTTCCTGCATCAAGCCTCGTAATTTTTAAAGAATTGGCATGAGAGGAAGTGGGGGGTGTCTTCATCTTCTGATAAACTTAAAGACTAACAGATTGAAGAGCAGGATCATCTTATTTATAATAACAGTCAAACAATGAGTTTAATTTAGGTATGTCATAGCTGTACCATATTTTTTCTCATGTTCATAATCATTATTCTCTCCCATTTTCTTCTATCCATTCCAATATTTCCTTTACCCATAGTCTTTTATTTTACTGTTTTATGTACAACTTTACTTAAATCTAGGTTGTATACATGTGAAAAAACATGATTTTTTTTTTCATACTTAGTCTGGTTTACTTTCCTTAACATGTTGTATTCCAGCTCCATCCGTGGTTTTTTTTTTTTTTTTTTTTTTGTAAATTTCATTATTTTGTTCTTTTTGCTAGATAGAATTCCCACAATTGTGCATGTGTGTGAACCTGTGCTCTCTCTCTCTCTCTCTTTCTCTCTCTCTCTCTCTCTCTCTCTCTCTCTCTCTCTCTCTCTCTCACACACACACACACACACACACATAAATGCACACATGCCATTCATCTGTTGATTGTTATCTAAGATAAGGTGACCTTTATCTACTGCATATAGAGCAATAGTAAACATGGATGCACAAGTTGATTTTCTACACTTATTTCTCCATATGTAAAGGGAACCTTTCATAAATCCAATGTGAATTAAATAAGCAGCATATTGCTCACGATAATATGTAAATATAAGCTTCTATATGAGGATGTTTGTTGTTTGTTTCTTATTTTAATTTTGCATGTTTCTCTAAGTTCATTTACTTCCTACAGACCATGTGAAGATACATTTGTCTCCAGTCAGTTGAATTCCAGAGCTGCCTTCCTAGAGTAATGCTTTCTATACAATATTGCTTATCGGGTGAAGCAGTTCTATTTTTTCACTTATTGCTGTTTATTTTGACTTGTACAAAATGAAGGGCCTTTTGAGAATACACTGAGAATTATGAAGGAAGGATAAGTGGTTTCACATGAACTAATTCTTAACCCAATAGGTTATAAACCTAAATTTGTACTGAAATGTGGCTAGGGGGCTTTTAATTTGAAGATGCTGTCCTAACCTGTATGAGAAGGCCCTCCATAGTTCACTAACTACCTTGTAGCTTTCAACTTGCTTGACAATAAGGTTAGAAGACACATCTAGAATACCATCTCTCCCTTTTGAAGGCACAGATTCTTTTTTTTTTCTGCTGTAGAATCCTTTTTTGAGGTTTAACTGCTAACCTGCTAAGTTATCAATAATTTAAGTCAAAGGAATTTTGTTGCTATCTCTGAATCAAATGCTGCTTCCCTTTTGTAACCCTAACCCACAAAAATCCCATTTATCATTTATATTTTAGGTCAATGTGACAATATCCAGCACATTCTTCCCAATCATAATAGTTCACTTTGCTCTTTCATCCACCATCCATGTCACTATTGATGATGCTCACATAGCAACTCGCGTTTGATGCTTTGTTTGCTGACTTTCTAAACATTATTTTATCTTCCACCATTAAATGGAAAACTTAAGAATGACAAAAATCCACCCTTGTTTCTTTTATAGCACTCCTGTCAGCATTACAAATTTGGACATAATTGTTTAATGAATTATACCCATCAAATTTCAATTACACATTCTTGAAACAAGCCAGAAAAGGATTGTAAGGTGATGTTGAATTACAATGATGTACAAAGGTAGAGCTTCTGATTCAGCAGACAACAGTCTCCAGTTCAAAGACCCCCAGAGAAAAGATGCTTGGGTGAAGGAATAGACCATTGTTTGAAATACAGGGCTGGTCACAAATGTTATGTGCTCAACTATATAATAGACAGTTTCATACAGATAAATTTGAGGTGCCATTAAGAAACTTTTGTATGGACATTGTTTATTTGTTTACTTTGTCATGAAGTTACCTGTTATAGTTCATAATCAATTTTGAGGTCATGTTTAGGCCATAATAATTTTCAGAATTAAGATTCCATTATATATCAAAAATCATGAACCATTTTTGATTAATGTATTTAAAAAATCTAAAATTTATGAAAAAAAATAAACATTATAAAAATATACCTTTTAGCAATGGTAACTATCATGACAGGAGATAAAAAGAGAGCTTCATTTTTATATAAATGATGCATTCTATAAATTAAATGTGCTGGTTTAGATTCAATAAAAGAGGTAACTCCTTTTTGAAAACATCCTGCCATTTGTTTATTAATAGTACATTAACTACTTGGAAGGAAAAAAAAAAACACTCTAACTTTTCTAGACCCATACATAGTTCATCAGGGTTTGTAATAGCAACTTATGGAACAAAGTTAATAATTGGGAAATCTTTACTATCATTTCATGGGATTTTTTTAAGGATTCGTTGATTTGACTCACAGGCTGCTCTAACCAGAGAAGCAGGTAATCTAACTGCAGATGTCCACCTCCACCTCCTCTCTTACAAATCCAATGTCCAGCCATCACTAGATCCCTTTGTCCCACTGCCCCATTTCCAGTGATCACACAGATCTTTCCCTCGACACTTCACTCCCCACATATTTCTTTATCCTAGCCTCCAAACTCAGGATGCGCTTCCTAGGAACCCACAGGATTCTCCAGCCAGGGAAACAGAAGGCTTGCTGCAGATCTTCACACACATCTCTCTCTCCCCGTACCTACAAGTCTCCATTCCTCCACGTCAAACCCCATAGTCTCATACGTAGCTCTAGCAGACATTCTGCCATGTCCTCTCTTCACTCTTCCTCCAACCCCAGTGAGCTAAGTAGACACTAGTAGAACACATCCTGCTGATGAACCTTTTACACCTACTCCATCATCAACCCTAAGTCTCAATCCACAATACCTAGAAGCAAAATTTCCCTGGAACCCCCAGTGGCCACAATTATCAGAAGCCCAGAAAAAAATTCTTCCCAGGCAACACACAGTCACAACACTCTCCTAGGAGCCAGAGAGTACAACAGAGAGCAAAGGCAGCACCCACCCAACAATGGTAAGATGAGATATCAGCATCTAGAATTACAATTTTCCCAAACCCAGATTTTTGGACAACAGTATAAAATAACAATTAATTACAGCCAGTACTATAGGTTTCCACTAGAGCAGCCATCGTACTACAGAAGGCCCTTAGTGTTCCAATATAGCTGAAGCACACGTAAAAGACCTTAAAATATCACTTATAAATTTGATAGAGATCTTCAAATAGGAAGAATAAATACTTTAAAGAAAATGCAAATAAACAGTGAGAAGCAATGAATAAAGCTGTTCAAGACCTGAAAATAGAAATAGAATCAATAAATAAAACTCAAAATGAGGGAAATTTGGAAATGAAAAAATTATGAACTTAAATTAGAAATACAAATGCAAGCTTCACTAACATATTACAAATTATGAAAGAAAGAATCTCAGGCACAGGAGACATAGTAGAAGAAATAGATATCTCTGTCAAAAAATAAATATAAAAAATGCTGGCACAAAACATCTAAGAAATCTGACCACTAGAAAGAAAAAATCTACCATTAAGAGGAATAGAGGAATGAGATTAAACCCAGGTCAAAGGCACTGAATGAAAACTGGGTCAAGAAAGAAATTAAAAACTTTCTTGAACTGAATGAAATTGAATACAGAACATATATGAAAACTTATGGGAAACAATGATGGCAGGTTTAAAAGGCAAGTTCATGGCACTAAGTGTCCCCATTATAAAACAAGCAACAGAGCCTGGAGAGATGGCTCAAAGGTTAAGAGCACTGGCTGTTCTTCCAGAGGTCCTGAGTTCAATTCCTAGCACCGACACGGTGGCTCACAACCATCTATAATGAGATCTGGTGCCTTCTTATAGCCTGCAAGGATACATGTAGACAGAACACTGTATATGTAATTAATAAATAAATCTTTAAAAAAATAAAAAAAAACAAGCAACAAACAAACAGAAACAGAGCAGTATCATGGTAGTAACTTAACAGCACATTTGTAACTCCATAGTCCAAAAAAACAATCATACCCAAAATAGAGGACATCAGGAAATAATCTTACTTTTTTGAAGTATATTTTTGAAAAAAATATAGAAATAACAACAACAAAAATACAATAAAAATCAATGAAACAAAGACTTGGTTCTTTGAGAAGGTTAAAAATATTGACAAACTCTTACCTAAATTAACTAAAAGCCATAAAAGCAATATTCAAATTAACAAAATTAGAAACAAAGAGGGGAGCATAACAACATAATAAGAGAAATTCAAAGAATCATAAGGACATAATTTTAAAAACTTGTAGTATACCAAACTAGAAAAATCTAAATAAATGATTCATTTTCTCCATACATACCACTTACCAGAGTCAAATCAAGATGAGATAAGCAATGTATCCAGGTTAAAAAAAAAAAGAAAAAAGAAAAAAACTAGTAAAATAGAAGCCGCCATTAAAATTCTAAAAACCAAAATAAGCCCAGGGTCAGATGGTTTTATTGCAGAATTCTACCAGACTATCAAAGAAAAGTTAATGCCAATATGCCTCAAATTATTCACATAATAGAAACTAAAGAAACAGTGCCTAATTCCTTTTAGGAGGCCACAGTTATCCTGATAACCAAACAACATGAAGACCCAACAAAGAAAGAGAATTACAGAGTCATTTCTTTTATGAACATAGATGCCACATTCTCAAAAAATATTTAGTACTGAATCCAAGAACAAGTCAAAAAGATCATCAAACATGATTGAGGAGTCTGATTTTGAGAGATGCAGGGATGCATCAAAATGCATAAATCTATAAACACAATCCACAATATAAACAAACTGAAAGACAAATTAAATCATGCTCATCTGATAAGATTCAGAAAAGTCTTTTGGTAAAATCCAACACACCTTCATGATGAAAGTCCTGGAGAGATTATGAATTCAAGGTGCATACCTCCACATAATAAAAATACTTCATAGCAAACCCATAGCCAATATCAACTTAAATGAAGAGACACCAAAGCAATTCCACTAAAATCAGAAACAAGACAGGGCTGCCCACTCTCTCAGTATCTATTCATTATAGTACTTGAACTCTTAGCTAGAGCAATGAGACAACTGAAGGAGAGCCAAGGGATACAAATTGGAAAGGAAGAAGTCAAAGTACCTTTATTTGAAGATAGTATGACAGTATACATAAGTGACCCAAAAATTTCCACCAGAAAATTTCTATAGTGGGTAAACACTCAGAAATGTACCTAGATAAAATGTAACCCAACCCACAAAGCCCAGTAGTCCTCCCATATATATGAATGATAAACGCACTGAGAAAGATATCGGGGAAGTCACACTGTTCAAAATATCCTCAAATAATATAAAACATCTTGAAGTAACTCTAACCAAGCAAGAGAAAGACTTGTATGATAAAAACTTCAAGTAAATGCAGAAGACATCAGAAAATAGATCTTTTATACTTATGGATCAGTAGGATTAACATAATAAAAATGTCCATCCTATTAAAAGCAATGTACAGACTCAGTTCCATCCCCTTCAAATTGTAACAAAATTCCTAACAGATCTGAAAATGATAATTCTCAACTTCATATGAAACACAAAAAATTCCAAGATAGCTAAAACAACACTGAATAACAAATGAGTAGCAAAAGACATCACTCACTCAGATTTAACAATGTACTACAGAGCTATAGTAATTAAAGTAGCATGATATTTGCACAAAAACTGAAATGTTGTATTTGGAAATGAGTGGAAAACCCAGACAAAAATCAAGACATATATTTATCAGTACATAGTCCGTGAATGAAGCTGGGTGAGGACATTTCTGAGAAATTGTGAGAAAACTCCAAAAAAACTTGAGTCTTGTTTCCTCTGGCCCACCATAACATGGGTTCTTCTGGGATGTGTTTCTGTGCTGTTCCCAGGTTTAGTAAATATGAGTGGGTCTTGCTTCAGATTACCCATCGTCTAAATCTGTAATTCAAACATGTTTCCAAGCACCAGTTGTCCTTGTAAGTGTATGGTGCCTAACTTCATGTAAACTTTGCTCATGACCATGCTTAACCTCAGAATACCCTCAAAATATCAATTGTCTGATGTCCTGGAATTGTTGCCTACTACATGAGACTTTAGTCAGCCTCATTTTTAGGCTCTAGTCTCCCAGGTTCATACCACCAGCTAGAACTATAAAACCTTGGATACCTGAATTTGATAAGGAAACCAGAAATACACATTGAAATAAAAAGACAGCACCTTCAACTAATGTAGCTGGTCAAAATGAATGAATGAATGTAGAAAAATCCAAATAGATTCAAGCACTGTACAAAACTCACCTGCAAATGTCTGAAAGACCTCAGCATAAGACAAATAAGGTGAATACCACAGAATGAAATGTGAGGAAGAGGCTTAAACTCATTAGAGCAGAAGAAAAAATTTCCAACACAACACTGTCAGCATAGGCACTAAGACTGACATAAATGGGACCTCATGAAACTGAAAAAATATTCTTCTTATCAAAAGACACCAACATTGGGACAAAGAAGCAGATTACAGAATGGGAGAATTTTTTACCAACTACTCACTAGATAGAGGGCTAAAATTCAAAATGTGAAAAGAACTCAAGAAAGTAGATATGAAGAAAACAAATAAACCAATTAATACATGGGTATTGATCTAAACAGATTTTTCAAAAGTGGAAACTCAAACATTCTTAACCATCAGGGAAATGCAAATCAAAACTACTTTAAGATTTCAGATTACAGAAATCGGAATGGCTAAGTCCAAAAAAACCAAGGGCAGATCATGGTGTGAGGGATGTGGAGTAAAGGGAACACTTATTCATAACTAGAAGGGTGAAAATTGTTCTGGCACTCTGGAAATCAGAATGGCAGTTTCTCAGGATGATGACAGTCGAACTTACTCAGGAACCAGTTGTACCACTCTTGGGCATATGCCCAAAGGGTGCTTCATCCTGTCTCAGAGACACTTGCTTAACCATGTCCAATGCTGTTCTATTCATAATTGACAAGATTTGAAGTAAGTTAGATGTTCATCAACAGAAGAATGAATAACAAAAATGTGGTATATTTACATAATAGAGTATTACTTAGTCATTAAAAAATAAATAACTAAAATTGCAGGTAAGATGAGAATAGGAGAAAAAAATCATGCTGAGTATGGTAACAAAGATCCAGTAAGAAAAATATGGTGGATATTAGCTTTTAATACAATTATAATCAAGCAGAAATCCATAGAACTACAGAGATTAGGTATTGTGTAATATTCCTTTAAACTGGGTAAAAATATGTCACTGTGATTGATTTAATAAAAAGCTAAATGGCCAATAGCTAGGCAGTATTTTGGGGGCATAGAGAATGCTGGGAAGAAAAAGGGCATGGAAGCCACACAGACACAGAATGAGTTTACACACAAAATTTACCACACAGGTAAACGCCACATTGTATAATGTATACTAATAAAAACTATGCGTTAATTGAAGTTATAAGAGCTAGTTATGATCAATCCTAAGCTACTGATTGAGTTTTCATGATGAATAAGAAGTCTACATGTGGTTATTTATGAGCAGGCAGGAGGGACAGAAAAATTCGCCTACAAATGGTGCCCAAATTCCATCATGTATAGCCACATAAGACTTGGGAAAGATGAAAAGAAAATGCTGTAAACACACAAAAATGGAGCCAAGTGCAGCTTCCTACTTTCATGCTTCTCATACCAGGCACAGGACAGAGATACTTCTCCCAGCAGCGGCCCGCCTGCTTGAGCTCCCTGTGAATAAGGAGCTAAGCAGGATGGCAGGTTTAAGGATTTGCTCATACATTCAGAAAAGGTTACAGTAAGATTAAAATAAGTACAAATAGAAAAAAAAAGAACTCTAAACAAGTAACTGTGTGTTTAACAATGTGCATAGACTTAATAAAAAAAATGGATATAGCCAGTCACGGAAAAAATAGTTTAAGAATAATAAAGTATTTAATGAGAGAGTAAAATAATTAAAAAGTGCCACATAAAGATAGAAAAAACACAGAGTCTGGATCCTATATGGTGTCTTATTAATTTTGAATTTTTGAAATGTTAATGTACAAAATCAATACCTGCTGAAAGACATTGGATTATGAAAATTGCTAAATTCAAACAACTTATATAATTTAAAAATGTCTTAACTTCAAAATGGAAGTTGGACAATGTGTTGTGTTGGACAAGAGGTTATGCTTTTTCTAATAATTTTTAAAGATTTATTTATTTAATGTACTTTGGAGTTTTGCCTGCATGTATGTGTATGAGGGTGTCAGGTGCCCTGGAACTGGAATTACAGACAATTGTGAACTTCTGTGTTGGTGTTGGAAATTGAGCCCAGGTCTTTTGGAAGATAAGCCAGTTCTCTTAAAAAACTTGAGCCATCTCTCCAGCCTTCATGAGGTTATGATTTTATTTCCACAGGAAATTAAAGGCTGTGGATTCTTTCCAAATTAATGCAGATCAGATTTGACCATGGCAGACCTCCTGAGACATGGGGGAGGAAGCCAAAAAAAGACTGTTGGACAGGTGATGTGTAACCTGATCCCTTGACATGGAAACTGCTCCGAAATGAGATGAGATAGAATAAATCTTACTAGCTGTAGAGTTCTCAGATTTATAATTACATGTCATCCATTCATAAGTCATGGATAGAGATTCAAATTATATTTTGATCATACAGTCCAAACAAACATATAATGTTGACAGATGCTTTTTATCTGCTCAAACGTAAGGTAAAAAATCAACTTTAATTGACTTGTGCACACCACACATTCCATGTTTGTGTTAATGCAGATATGTGTATTACCTTTGAAAGTTTATGTGTTTTCAGAGCAAGGGGACCAGATACCAATATAAATGATTGCCCCAGGTGATCCAGCCTCTCAGAATGCCTCTTTTACAGTTTCCTTGGAGTACTGCATCCAGAACAGCTTCAAGATTGCTGGTTAAGATGGTAAGGACTCACAGAATACTCTAACCAGGACATCAGATAAACCTTACACTTAGACAGTGCACAGAGACTGGACAGACAACAGTGATATAGCGAACTCTCCCAGGACTTGACCATTATTCTAATTTTCTTAGGGTCTCTTAAAAGTGCTATGATCCCCAGACAACAGGAAGCAGTCTAGAGAACACAACATGCACATTCCCAAGAGGTAGGGTGGATAGTTTTTGGTCATCTGATAGGTTATAGATGTTTGTCATTGTGTAGGGGGTTGGCTGCAAGTTGGTATTGATCCTGATCAGGAAAAAGCCAAGGAGACAAATCCAAAAATATCTTTCTGAATGAGAAAAGGTGGATATAGTGTAGAAATGATGGGATAAAAGGGTGGAGTGTTTAGCCTACTTTTAAACAATCACTAGTCTCAAATATTTTCCATTGGTGTGGAAATTTGTATATTGATATAAACTTAAGGGTTTTTTTGGTACAACATACTCTATATGTCATTCTATTCTTATTTAAAATATTGTACCTAAGCAGCTCATTTAAAAATGTAATGTAAAGTTCTAGTCCTTAAAAGCTGTTAGTATAAATGTTTAGGGTAATTAAGAAATGCAAGTTAGTAATTAGTCATCTAGAGCAATCAAACTTTTAGTCATATCAGGTATATTTTCAAGGTTAAACAAATATATTTTAAATAGATCTATAGAATACAGCGTTTAAAATGTTATAATAACATAAGACATTTCATGAGAGTGAAACATGTCTGCTCCTAGCAGCACCAAATTACTTCAAACAGAATGATGGGCATCAAAGAACTTCCATATGGAGTTCGTTATCTTTATGGCAAAAGCTGGCCATTTGGCCATGTAACTGCTCTTGCCTCAACTGCTGACAGTATGCTGTCCAAACTGGACCAGCAGGACACAAAGAAAAGTGACTGCCTACCTTTGCCAAGACAATGTAGGACAGTTTTTCTAAAATCTCTGCTTCACAGAAAAGTCTGTCAGATATTCTAGGCCTGTAGGCCAAAATATGGATGCCCCAACACTACAGAGGAAACCTGAGTGATTGACTAAGCTGTCAGCTGTTTGTCATTTATTTTCGTTTTGGAAGTTGCTTGCTCTGTACTTCAGTTTTCTAAGGTAATATTATATCCTTCTCAGATCTTTGATAGAGTTAAAAGACTAGATAGTCATGGTTACAGCTTTCCTTAATTATTAAAGAAGATAAATTAGATACAGAACTTTGTACTCACCAAGATAAGATAAATAATGAAGCATTATCTCCAAATATGCCAAATATAAATGGACTGAACACTTCAATGTAATTCTTACCTGGTATTTTTCTTATTGTTTATAGTTTTATTATGTTAGAGATAAAACATTTCCCTTTTATTTAGAAAAAAAGGGGGGAATTCTGTGGAATATTCCTTTATATTGTGTAAAGATATGTCACTTTGATTGCTTTAATAAAAATACTAAATGGCCAATATCTATGCAGGATTTTCAGGGCAGATAATGCTGGGAAGAAGAAGAAGGTCAGAGAAGCCAGACAGGTGCTGAATGAGTTCGACACACTCCATGGGATAGAGACAAAAGCCATGTGATAGAACACAGATTAATAAAAGGATGGGCTAATCTAATTTATAAAAACGAGTTAGGAACAAGCCTAAGCTACTGGGTGAGCTTACAAAATTAATAAGAAGTCTCCACTTGTTACTTGGGAGCTGGCAGATGGGACAGAAAAATCTGCCTACAGTTAGGATTTGAGTAAGGGACTACAATAGATAGAAAAATCTCAAGAAAGTGGAATAGAATAGATATTTATAGATGGATGGTGCTGGGGGTGGATCAGAAGGATCAAGTGGGGAAGAAAAGAGGATATATATATATATATATATATATATATATATATATATATATACATATATGTGTGTGTGTGTGTGTGTAAAATCTAAAGGAAATCACCAAGTAATGTGGGGTACAGAGTCCCAACTGGAGATCTCTTGTCACCAAATGAAGCTTCCAATAATGGGATTGGGTTGTTTACAAATGGGTACCATATGAATCCCTAAAAAAACTCAAGTTTTTGTCAAATTCCCCATCTGATGGCAAGACTCCTCCAATTGCTGAAGACAATACTTACGCAATTCATTAAACATGAAGTGATCTGGTGCCTACATAAAACCTTTGCTTTTATAGTATAATGTGTTTTGTACAGAAATGTGCTTTGTACACTATCAAAGGAGAAAGCATAAGCAAACCAGGCAAAACCTCATTGATCTGCAGTACTATCCTCCATGCATGATATGAGTTCTTAATAATGGCACAAAGCTTGTGGGAGTAACTAATCAATAACTGATTTGAGCTAAGACCCACTCCATGGTATGGATTGCTTGGGTGACCAAGAACCAGAGAGTAGGAAGCCCAAAGACTTAGTGTAAAACTAACATTAATGATCTAAAAGAAAAAGAAAGAAGTAAAAAAAAAAAAACTACAACAAAAATAGCATGAAGTGACTCACAATGACATTCTGTCGTGCTCATAGATCAGTCTTTGCTCAGCCATCATCAGAGATGCTTCCTCCTGCAGCAGATGGGTAGAAATATAGAGACCCACAGTCAGACACTACACAGAGAGTAAGCGACCTTGTAACATTCAGCACTGAACAGGATGTTGTGGTGATATTGTATTCCCCAATATATTGTGCATCCTAATAAACTTATCTGGGGTCAGAAAACAGAACAGCCACAATATTAAACATAGAGGTTAGGCAGTGATAACACACACCTTTAATCCTAGCATTTCTGAAGGCAGAGATCCATCTGGAGCTCTGTGAGTTTAAGGCCACACTGTAAACAGCCAGGCCTGGTGACACACACCCTTAATCCCAGGAAGTGATGGCAGGAGGCAGAAAGGTATATAAGGCATGAGGACCACGAACTAGAGCCTGGTCAAGATTTTAGGCTTTTAGCAGCAGTTCAGCTGAGATCCATTTGGATGAAGAATCAGAGGCTTCCAGTTTAAGGAAACAGGATCGGCTGAGAAGTTGGTGAGATGAGGTTAGCTGTGGCCTGTTCTGTCTCTCTGATCTTTCAGCGTTTACCCCAATACCTGGCTCCAGATTTGTTTTGTTTAATCAGACCTTTTAAGATTCATGCTATAGGATGTCTTCATCAAATCTTTTCTTTCAGGGATCAGAAAAAAGAAGCAGAAAGTGTGTAAGAGCCAGAGGGGTTGGAGGGCAACATGGAAAAATGGCAATATAAATCAATGAGATCAAAGCACATTTGAACTCACAGATACAGAGAGAGCATAATCAGGGTGTACACAAGATGACACCAGGTCTTCCGTGTATATTTTTCACTTTCAGATTAGTGTTTTTGGGTGTTCCTGATTGTGGGGATGAGTAGGTCTCTGATTCTTGTGCCTTCTCTTGGACTCTTTTCCATTTATTCATTCAATTCTGATGTGTTAGTTTTTGTTTTATTTTATTATACTTATTTTACATAATTTTGAGTTTAGTAATAAAATGATATAAAATAAATATTAGATTTTGATGAGTGACGTAATTGTTTCAGAGTTTTTCCGTCAATCAAAACTATATTATGTTCCCTTTAGTTCTGTTGTTTAAAAATCTTGCTGCAATTGTATGTTGGAGTATATTGTAAGGGGCTTAGGTTTTATTTTCAGCATTTATGTAAGTTTCTAATATCAGTAGTTGGTGTTAAATATCACACACTGTAGCAGCTATGGTCAAAAAACAGTTCAAAGCAGCTGGGTAGACTCCATCCTAAAGCAATAAAGCCCTCTTGAGAAGACAAAGACAAATGGACATTCTCCTTCAACCATCAATACTATGCACAACAATAACAAAATCATCTGCAATGTCCCAAGCACAGTCTGGGAGAAAAGACCTTTTCTAATTTCATGAATTGTTCTCCATTTACTCCTCCAAGCTAGCAGTGTTGTACATTACCAAAAGCAATGCAACACTTAATCTATTCTGACAGCATCTTAAATAGTGTACACCGGTGACATGAATGTTCAAATGGCTTCAGTGCCCAGTGAAACAGAGCCTAATTATCTTATTAAACCATTATGGAGGTTGTGTTTATTTATCACTTGTAGGTGGTATAGAGGAAAGATGAAACTTACTTGGGTAAAGGTTATGGAATGTGCACTTTAACTGCCATTATAAAAATAAAATGTGTGGGAGACAGGTTTAGAGGAAAAAGTGCAGTCATTTTATCCTAAAAAAAAATAATAACTGAATTCAGATGACATTTTAACCTGCTATTTTTAACAGTGGGAAGGAAATTTTCAGCTAGAGGTAGAAAAGTAATTATTTCAATTTCTATTTAAATGTTAAAGTTGTATTTTGAGCAAAGATTTCAATGTGGTAGCTGAGTTCATCAGCGCTGAGATATCTTACTTAATATGAACCACGGGAGCTTTGTCTTTATTTTTTACATCACTTCTCCACTCCCTTTCCTCCCTTTAACATTCCCAAGAAACCCCTTCCCCTTGCTCTTTTTATACCATGGCCTCTTTTTTTCATAAACTGCTATTTCATGCATATATATAGAGATATAGATATATATCTCTCTATATATAGATATTACATGCATATATTCATAAATATAACCTGTTCAGTCTCTATAATGTTATTTGTATGTACATTTCCAGGACTGACCATTTAGTATTGGAAAACCAATTCGTGTTCTCTTGCTAGGTAAAGACTATTCTCCCATTCTCAGCCTTCCTTAGTAGCCTGTAGTTCTTTTTAGATCCTCCTTCTATGGGCTTTCCTCCATCAACTTAGGCATGTTTATTGGTGCCATACTTGCTCCACCCATATTTAGGAAGTCATGTTGATATGATTACATGGCTTTATCTTATGACATTATTAGAAGACACAGTCTCACAGGAAACTCTTCAATCCATGGCTCTTTCTTAACCCTCTTGGATATGTTTTCTGAGCCTTAAGCACAAGGATGTTTTATAGATGTATCCGCTGTGACGTGGAAACCACACAATTCCTAAGAACAGTTGGACATGTCTCCTTTTACCCCCAGGTATAGTCTTCATTCCTACTCAAGATTGCTTGTCTTTGCATGGGATGGATATAACTGCAGAAATCCACAGTAGTACTCGATTTTCTACATTTATCATCTGTTCCTTAATTTAGCACTGTCCTATTAAAATCAAAATTTACACAATCAGAGTATGAACATAGAATAAGAGCTTTTGGATGATAAATTGCTACTGATGTTTTTACATGAGTGAATAAAGAGCATATTATATAAAATACATATATATATATATCCAAAATACAATATATGTATACAAAATATTATATATATATATATCTTATACTTTATTATTTTTCTAGATTTTATCCACTCTTTACTAGTTAGCATTATTTGGGGTAGCATAACTATACTGACTTCAGGAGTACAGATTCCTCAGATATTTTTCTCAATATCAGAAAGCCATGGAGAGAAGATATTGACTAGTTGATTATTGCAAAATGCCTTTTATTATCATTGCCAGACCAAGACTAGGGATGAATGTTTTGAAGAAGGTCCTAGGAATGCTACTAATTTTTTCCACATAAAAGTCTACATTATTTCAATGAAAGAGTAATCATATAAAGGAAATATATAGTACTTAATTCAGAAAAAATAAGTGATTTTATTTTTATGATTTTGGGGGAGGCCTTCATGGTCAGAGGTTATGGCCCATCACGGCCTGGCAGCTCTATTCAAAGCTTGACAACATGAGGAACTCCCTCCACAGTGAGACTTACTGTTCTCTACCTGCCCATTTCTGAAGAATGTCTCTAGGCCCAGAGGACTGACTTTATTTGAAAGCTGTCTCTAAGCCTGGATTACTGATTTATCTCTCATGTGACCTTTGCACAGTTCCTGCGAGAAACTCCCCACTGCTGCACATATGGTAACTAAGAATTGTACTAGGAACTCTGCTGTAGGACCATACTGCCATATACAAATCCTTATAGGAGGAGCATGCCCCTTAATGCAAATTAGGGTTTGTCCCTGGCTACCCAGCACTATATATTTCCTATAGACTAACAATCATAAATTGTTGATAATGTTATTGTTATTAAAATAGTCACATTGATGTCTTCTACCTTTTCCTACCTTGGGCATTTTATACTACTTCGTTGTTGTGAAATAGTGATCCTTCACATTACATTTAATCAGCATATATTGGTGTGTGTTATATTTTATAAACATACATTCCTAAATTTAGTAATACTACTTTCTATGTCCATATAAAGTTACGTGTATGCATTTTCAAGACTGAAAATTTGGTATTGGATAACAAATTTTGTAAAATCATACATAATTTTCAGCACATACCTTACCGATGACATTATGATTCATTTCTACATTAGATCTCTGAGAATTATCCTGAAATACAACACTAAGGTTGTGTATCAATAGCACTTTAAGATTTTATAGC
The DNA here is from genome assembly GCA_902168405.1 of Peromyscus aztecus. Lineage (NCBI taxonomy): Eukaryota > Metazoa > Chordata > Mammalia > Rodentia > Cricetidae > Peromyscus > Peromyscus aztecus. The sequence continues at coordinate 55,028 of CABHPQ010175646.1, forward strand.
ACATTTCAGTTTGGGAATCATTTGTGCAAGATTTTCAGAAAGTTGGAACTTCTTATATAAACAGAAAAAAGATTTCATTCACAGAAACAAGACAGTCATTCTTTTATACCCTGTTCTAGTTATCCTAAGTTGATACAAATATAATAGGAATCACACATTCAGGGCACCAATAAAGACACCTGTAACCCAAGAACAGTAAAGGAAGCATGGATTTCATACAACCATGGAAATTGGCTCCTTCTCTGGTTGCCTGCCTACTTTGGAAGCTTGCAAGATAACTTCTAGTAAACTTATTTTTTTCTTTTTTTGAAAAAGGGTTTCATGTAGCCCATGGTAGGTTTAAGTGCAATATACTGTATAGATGATTTATCTTTGTACAATTATAATATTCTTTTATATACTCATATGTATATAAAATAATTTATTTTATTTTATTTTATTTTACAATATAATATAATTCAACTTTACATATCAGCCATAGATAGATATTTATAGTTTGTTGTTGTGGATTATGCTAGTTTAGTGACTTAGTGGTTGTAGATTCTTCTTCAATAACCTTGATATTGCTAGCACTGAATTTGTAGCCAGGAATGATTGTTCCCTGTTGAGTGTATCTTCACGACCATTGTATACATGTCAAAATTGCAATATTAGTGTTATCATTATATGCTGCTCATAGATGAAGTTAATAGGCATTATAGATGGGTAGGTCTGTTGGTTGCCTCCTTCATTTGGAATCTTTTGAGGTAACCTGGCAAATTTTAATTTTTTCTTCTTTTGAAAAGGGGTTTCATATAGCCCATGGTGATTTCAAATGCAATGCACTGTATAAATGACTTTAAATTTCTGAAACTTTTGATTTTACCTCCAGAGTTCTTAGATTCCAGATGCCTCCACTGTGACCCACTTATGTAGAACCGGGTTTGAATGCAGGTCTTTATGCTGCCAAGGGAAGTATTTTTTTGGCTGCATGTCCAGCCCATTTTTATCTCATTAAACAATGTATTATGGAAAACTATTTATTAAGACCTGAAGAAACTTGGTAATTATTTTAACCATCTTAGACAAATGACTCAACATAAACTTCCTAAGTTACAATGATTGTAAAACATTAGAAAAAGATGTTGTAATCATTGTGATTGTATTATAATTTTTATTTGACTTAAATAAATGATATAGCCTTATACACACTATATTTTGATTTCTGTTAGTGAAACTACGCTGACCAGTACTTTGTAAAAAAACAATGGGTATACTTAACCATCATATTTTCTGAAGCTTATATCTATTTGATTCTGTAAATGCAACAAGCAAGAGAAGGAGACTTAGACCAAAATTAATCTTGTTCATTCACACAAAAGTGAATAAAGAAAACAACACAAGCCATGCAACTACTGTAACATTAATAGTAATGTTACATTTATTTTACCAAATGAGTAATACTTTCAGGATAAGGATAGAGTGTGAAACTATATCTTCATATTGTAACATCAACATATACAGAAGATATTTTCATATAATTTAAAGTTTTCCCAAATGTTCATCGTCAATATTACCACAAAATTTTACATTTATTTATAAGTTTATGCATATTTATAATTTATTTGATTACATCCTATTTTAGTCACATAATTTTAATCCAAATGTTATTATGTTTAGAAAACCCTCCAATGTCAAAGATTTGATTACTAGCAAAAGTTTAGATATTTTACCTTGATTTGCTCATTTAATCATCAGTGGTGGGTTTTATTTTGATGGTGCTTTTTTCTTTTTGGTTCTGGAGAAACAAAAGTAAAACAAACACTTTCATTTCACAGTGCTCTTTCTGACAAGGATATGAAAGCAGATATGTACAGAAACAGCTACACTATTGTCCTGACGATCATACAGTACTATTCAGCAATGATAGTTCAATGTTGATAAATGCACAGCAGGGAGGTTGTTGGCCTTTTGCTTTATATTCTTTTGCATTTGCAGGCAGTTTCAGAGTGCAAAAGTAACCTAAACACCCAAGTTGTTCTTATGCCTTTCTTGAATCATCAAGTGTATTTGATGCCTAACTTCACACCATTATTTTGAGTGATAACTGTTACTACAATGTTAAGCTTAAAACCACATAAAATGCATATTATTTTACCCAGTCAAATAATTATGATATTTATTAGTTTTGGTTATCTAAATCTTCATATATGTGTCAGTAACTTGTTTAAGGCTTTTTTATACTGCTTCTGTCACATCTTCTTATACACTGAAGTAAGATATTTCAATTGATTTAGATCCATGTAAAAGTAAAAAGTCAATTTATTACTATATTAAATTAGTTTAAATTATAATAGTAAAGAACATCAAACTCTCATCCTCACAAAAATATGAGCTTGGAGCTCAGAATGCTGTTGAAATAAAACTGCCTTTCTTTATGAGGTAGCACAAGTTGCCATGTGCCAATAGTTTAAATGAAGTTTAGAAATCATTGTAGTCATACCTTTCAAATTGTGTGGTCTTAAGATTAAAATTATTTTTTAAAAAATGCATAATTTCACATGTTTTTCATAAAATAAAATGTTGATTGAAGTTTTAAAATTTATTTCTGATGGTGGGACATATTCAGAGTGTCTTAGCCATAGCCTCTTATATAACCTATTTCAAAAGTGAGCAGATGAAAACTATCAATAATGCAACTGTATGCCAACCAGCTATCAATTTCCATGAGTTATTACAATAGTTATCAAAAAGAACAGGTAAGGGTTGACACCAGACTCTCAGCAATGATGTAACAAAGGAAAATTTTTGTAAAATTTTGTAAATGTAAAAAAGAAAATTTTTATTTTGAAATCACCATATTCTTAATGACAGAGGTAGAGTCACCAGGAAAAGCAAAAGTGGCTTATTGTGGCTGAAGGCTGCAATATTTTATGCTGTTTTCATGAGCTTACCTTGTATTGTAGAAATTAGACTTTCATTGATCTGAAACCTATAATATTTTATTTCAATGAAAATTTGGACATTCAAACATCTAATACAGCATGGTTTTCTTCCTAAGTTGGCTTGGTGACAGTTACCAGAAGAAATATGGCCATGTTTTTAAATAGCTTTCTGATGCTGAGCTGACCTCTGGTATTGAATGTTCCATGTTTCCTTTCAATGTGAAGCAAGGTTTGTGCATTTTCAAAAACTGACAGTGTCACAAAGGAACTAAAGAATAGTTATTCTCTGAACCTTGAAAGTGACTTTTGTGTGGCATGCAGGAAAATAGGGTGAGCATTTACCCTGTGGAACATTTCAGTTTTCCAGCACAAAGCTGTGGTATAAAGTAGCCTTTTTTTTCTGAGAATTTCAGGTAAGTTAAATCCATATGCACTCCTAGAAAAGACATTTTATTATAACAAGAAAAATGTGTTGATCTAGAGTGGAGTGATTAGGCCATTTGTCAAAGAGAGTTACTGTTTCTGATAGCATTTACAGGTCACACATTCTTTTCAAATCTCAATAGGAGTAAGCTTTCTCAAATGAAACTTCTCCCCCTGAACTGGTGTAACTGATTAAAAGCAAAGAATGAAATACTCTGTAAAATATTTTATACTCTTACATTCATAAACTAAAGAATTGTAGTGGAACTTTAAATGATTATTATATTCATTGAAAAGTTTTGAAAATAAGTATAGAAATTTACTGATTTTCTTGAATACTATGTGTTATGCTACAGCTTTGGACATTTTTTATTATCAAACCAATACCATGACATGAGAACTGTCCAACAATAATATGAACATTCTCTTTAAATGTCATTAACATTTGAAAATTCAATTCTATTCAGACTTAATATTGTATATATGTCATTTGGCATTGAAATATTACATGCCTGTTTTTCAACATACATATGTTGAAAATAAACCAATTTTAATTAATATTAAACACTAATAACCTCTTGTAAAATATATTTTTATATGACAAGGATGACTTGAAATGTCTGTATTTTAAGGTATTATATATCTGTAGTAATTAAAGCATTGTATATATATTTACACACACATACTATATCTCAGTATTTTTTTAATCTGGCCTTTATTATGAAACTTTTTTCACTATTATTCTATGTTAATTTCCTAAGTTAGAATGTCCAAGCAAACAAAAACTTGATGGTTGAAAACAACATTGTTCCATCAATTCATGAATAAGAGTTACAGTGATAAATATATTTAAATTATAAATTTAGGGAACATTTAGAAACTAAAATTAACTTCTTCCCTGCTAGAAAAGTACTCACTTTAGCAGCACATATACTAAAATTGTAACAATACAGATAAGATTAGCATGACCCCTGTGCAGGAATGGCACACAAATTTATGAAGCATTCATATTTTTAAAAATAACTAGGAAATTTAGTATCAAAATTATTCTCTTTATTCAACAAAATTTAGACTAATATTCCTTTAAACCAGTGGCACTTTTAGGAAATTTTAATTTTAATAACTTAATAATTTGTAATATATTTAAAACACCTCATATATATGTTTATATTTATTTGTTACAATTAATTTAATGTATTTCCTCATTAAAATGTACTGATTTACAATCAAGGTGTGACTGTAAACAAACTTTAAATCAAGCAGAAACAAATCTTTGTGTCTTTTACCATCTAAAACTTCTCTGGTGATTTTTTTCTTTTCTAATTACTTTAAGTCTAGTTTGAAGACTTAAATGTAAATTATATATGTAACACAGACTCTCTGAAAAACAGATTTAGTTTTGTAAGTAATGAATTAATTCAAAAATCATAAAATAGGAAATTGTGAAAATTTCCCAAAATATTAAGTTTATCTTACATTGAAATATAAAGTAAAACAAAGATTATTTGATTTAGAAGTTATTTGGAAGCTACAATATGTTATACCTCATAAGAGTTTTTATGCATCGCAAAATAATAGCTATATGTCCCACAATATATGTTAGTGCTAAATATATTGTAAAACAATGATTTTCCTACTGTAGTATCATAGGAATAGAAAACTCTTATACATGGCATCATATTTTACACAGATTTATCTCCTAGAAAATCTTGATTCATGAGCTACTCTTGGGAAGAGACTATGCCTGTCAAAAAGCAAACAGTAATAATTGCTTAAATGAATGCAATAGACAAAGCCAAACATGATATAAAGAATATTGATGCTATTAGGAATATAGATTAGAGTCATGCCAAGAAGTTTCAGAAGTCAGGGGTCTTTTCCCAGATATTTGGTTTTATTTTTATAATGGTGCAGTGACATTGAAATGACATGAAGTGTCAAGGCTTCAGACATTAATTGGGTAATTGGAGATATTCTCAATTCATTTTAAGTATATTATTCCATGAGCTTTTCTGTTAATATTATGAAATCCATCAAAGCTATTCATCCAACATCTTCAGGCCTTGCCTTATATGGTTTTAAAAGAATTGTCTTCTAATAGCTCCTACAGAAGTTAGAGTTTTCAGTATGTGATATTTCTGGCCAATGAATTGTGGGGGTGAAGCAAATTTATTACTTGTTGTCAGAAGTGTCACATGGTAGGTTTATCATATTTTATTTTTCACTATCCTGGAGTTTAACTTAGGATTTTTAAGTAAAGGGACTAATCTGGTGTTTTTGGTTGATTTTTTTTTTGTTTTTGTTGTTGTTTTTTCCATCATGTAGTTAGAGCTACTTATTACACTTCTCCTGTTAATGCTGTTGGATTTTGGATCACTTTGTTATTCAAAAAAAATATTCTCAATGACAGCACACTGTTTAAGAAATTGAACTGAAAAATAAAATGTGTGACATTAAACATAAGATTATTTTCAAAGGCCATAACCATCAGGAGTTGTGGGAACTATGTATGGGTTTTTTTCTCAAGTGAACCATATTTATAAAAATAATTAATAATACTATTCTAATTAAAATTCATATATGCAGTAATTTACCATGTCTATGTATTGCAATGAATGAAAATGTAATTGCTGTAATCATGACAACTGAGAAACAAATTAAGAATATATCCCTTTTGTACAGACCGAATAAATACAATATGTGTCTATTTGTTTCTGTCATTTAGCTATTCAGCAATGCTTCCTAATAATTCCTTAAATCCAAGTGCTTAGTATGGATTATAAACATCAACATCTCTATACACACATTTTCAGGGCTCTTGATTTTTTTGAAACTTAGCATTCCTTTGGTAGAAATATTGCTTCTTAAAAATAAGCATGGGCTTCTAGTCTTCCTCAATTATAAAATCAATGTCATAATAAATTATTTAACAATCTGATACAAAGCTTGGATTTCTTATTTTTTAAATTATTTCCTTAAGTTTTGATTTGTGGATAGGTATTGTTTGAAAGACACAGGGATTGCCCAGCAACCAAGAAATAGATGAAATCTACATGAGCAAACTGGGGGTGAGGAGGACAAGGGTCGGGGGAAAGAGAGCTTAGTGGAGCAGGAGGTTTGAGCTAGATCAGGAACAGACTGGGAGAACAAGGAAAGAGATACCATGATAAGTGAAGACACCATGGGAATAGGAAGAAGCAGAGTGCTTGGGAGGTCCCCAGGAATCCACAATGATAACTCCACCATAGACTACTGGCAATGGTCAAGAGGGTACCTGAACTGACCTACTCTGGTGATCGGATGGCCACATACCTTAACTCTCATCATAGAACCCTCATCCAGTGACTGATGAAAGTAGATGCAGAGATGCAAGGTTGGGTCCAAGGTGGAGCTCTAGGAGTCCAATCTACGAGAGAGAGGAGGGATTCTGTGAGCAAGAGATATTGAGAACATGACTGGAAAAATACAGAGACAACTAAACAAACTAGTGGAAACACACGAACTGTGGACCAATAGCTGAGGAGCCCCCATGGTACTGGACTAAGCCCTCTGGATAAGTGAGACGATTGTTTAGCTTGAACTGTTTAGGGGGACCCCAGGCAGTGGGACCGCGACCTGTCCCTAGTGCATCAGCTGGCTTTTGGAAACTAGTGCCTATGGTGAGACACTTTGCACATTCTTGGTGCAGGGAGGAGGAACTTGGACCTGCCTCAACTGAATGTACCAGGCTCTGCTGACTTCCTATGGGAGACCTTGCCTTGGAGGAGGTGGGAATGGGGGGTGGGTTGGGGGTTAAGGCTGGGGTATTGGGAGAAGGAGGACAGGGGAATCTGTCATTGATATGTAAAATGAATAGAAAAATCTCTTAATAAAGAAAATATTTCCTTAAGTTTTATTTTCTATGTATGGATTTTTTCCTGTAGGTATATCTATTTGCAAATGTATACTATGCTAGTGAAGGCCAGAAGAGGCCAAAAGATCCCCTGGGATTGTATTTACATGTGAATCAACATGAGATGTTGGGAATTCATGCAGGTCCTGTGGTGGAACAGCCAATTTTTTTCCTGCTCAGCCATCTTTGCAGTTCTCCAAAATGTTAGATTTCTTTTTGTTGACTTTGTGGTTTCAATAATTCCCCTGACAACTATCTAAATAAGTGTTTTACTATGTGATTTTCTAGCTTATAAAATTTAAGAAGTTTAATAGGCATTTCAGGGAAAATAACATGTTTATGGTTATGTGATACATTGCTAAGGACTAAGAAATAATTAAATAATTGTGACTGCTGCTTAAAACAGAATGTGAAATAGAAAAGTTTACCTTAACATAATATATTAAAATTCTAGTGCTTATGAAGTATTCAAAGATGGAGACTACATAGTAGATTTCTTTCCATCAAGACAGAGTGGGTGAAATGCCCTGAAGAAATGGGAGCTACTAAGGGCTGTAGACTATGCCTTAGAGGTGAAAGAATCTTGGAGCCTATTATTCTTTGATATAGCCATGCTAGTAAGTTTGTGTAAATATTTACTTCAAGGATAGCACTAAATTGATGTTAATTGATTTGAAGGAAATGCTACTATATCAGCAATATAATGAGATTTTTATCTGTAGTGTAAAAGTAATACTTTTCAAATTTTTCAACACTCAAGCAGAAAGTAAGTACTAGAATTCTTTCATCTTACCTACTTATCTCAATCCTCAGGGGAGTCTTTGCCCTGGAGGAGATGGAAATGTGGGGTGGGCTGTGGGGAGGGGGGCGGGGCGGGAGGGGGGAGAATGGGGGAAATCCATGGCTGATATGTAAAGTTGAATTATATTGTAAAATAAAGTAAAATAAATAAAAAAAATATTATGGCAGCCCGCTGACCTTGTTTGGGCAGATGCCAGTAGCATAAACAGGTGTGTGGTGGAGAAATGGGAAAGGGGAAGCAGAACTGAAGACACAAAGGCTGTGAGGAATAGGCTGATATATGTGGCCTGCACAGCTACCTGGGGCCATGCTGATGTCTGGGTCCTAGCTGCAGTCAAGGACTATTTGTGGTTCCCTCTCCCTACCATAGCTGGAGTCTGTATTGATGTCCTTGGCCCATGTTAGCACTGAAGGCCAAGCAGATGCTTGTGGTCCATTCTCCAGCCTGACACCATGTTGATGTCCAAAGGCCACACTGCCATGGGGGCCATATCAATTTGACTCTCCTGGCTGCTACCCAGGCCAATGGTGATGTTTGAGACCTTTGGCTGAAGGCCATGCCTTGGTCCATGGTCCTACTGCAACTGGGGGCTGTGTTGATGTCTGTGGCCTTGTTACCTCTGGAGGCCATGGGAGACCAAGGCCCTCATAACTGGGAGCCTGAGAATTGGTCTTGCCCTTCACAAACCATCTCAAAGGAGAGCTTCTCCCCTTGCTGGGAGAACTGGCCTTAATTGCTAGAGCACAGGAGAGCTGACCCTCAAACTTCAATGGCCCTGGGAGAAATGGCCCTCTAGTTGGCAGGCACAAGGGAGAGCTGGCTCCACCCCTCTCAGGGCATGTGAGAGAGATGATCCAGATGGCTTGTGTTTGGGAGAGCTGGCCCTGACCCTCATCTGAGGAAGGCGATCCCAGCAGAATCCCAGACAGACCAACTCAGTTACCACCCGGGCCCTCATTCAGGGCTTTGAGTTGGCCCACTGCAACATATATACCATCTGTGACCTGCTGAAGCTTGTGAAGGGATCTGTCCAGCGGAACCATAGCAGCTGGGACTCTGTAACTTGGGGTAACAGCAAGATATCTGAAAGAAGTTTAGGTGAAGGTCTAGTATTGGTGTATCATAAGCCAGAGGCCTTGAATCAGACCAACAACTCATTGCAATGAAGATTTGAACATAAGGCTGTATTGTCTAACGGGTATACGGCATGGCACACCGCAGCTTCTAAGACCTATAAGATGAATGGATATGTGATGTAGAAGCAGGAACGGTGGAGAAATGAGATGTTTTTCCTTCTTTCTTCTTTTTATTATTTTCTTTTTTGGGGGGAGGCTACAAGGGTGGAGGTTGGACATAGAAGGACTGTTTGAGTGGTATTGGGGTTCATACTATAAATAAAAAGAATTGTGATAATAAAAATTTTATGGCAATCATAAACCTAGACATTCTATTTGGTTTTTGATGCAGAATATCAAAATAAATATTTATCATCTAAAAAGAAAGGAACTTTTTTTAGGAATAAGTTTATGACATGAAAATCCAGAATAAAAAATATGTCATTACATATTAAATGTATTCCCCCAAAGATTTTTATTGAAATACTACCTTCAAGCTGTGTATTTCTACCAAGGACTCATACAGGTGAAATTAAAAACTGATGAGAAAAATACATGGTCAGAAAAAATGTGTCCAAATTCCGGCTGTTAGGAATGCTATGAAAATACGCTGTATTGGGAAAGAAATTTTAGCCATTTGTCTGAGAATTTTCGTACAAACACAAAAACACTGAAATTAAAATTAACTCATATTGTGGGAGGCCACAGAAAGGCCTTACTCAAGGTCAGAAAGTCTGAGCTTGCTTTTCCCAGCAGGGCTACATAATGGGATGATTTGACCAAGGATATGATTACCAGGTGTTTTGAAGGGTCTAAACACGGCTGTACATTGGGCTTTGATCTTGAAAGGAGTTCTTTTGCCTCTCCGCTTGGTAGTATATAAAAAGCCCTTTAGAATAAAACTCCAGATGACTGGGTATTGACCCAGGGCACTCCTTAAGCTATCCTGTGTCTTTGTCTTTCTCTCCATCTATATCTATATTTCTATCTAATACTTCCTCATTCCTCTCTCCTCTCCCAAGAACCCTTCGATAGGTTGGAGCTGGAATCCTACATCATGTTAAGAAATTCTATTCATTAAGAACTGTAGCTGGAGAATTTCTCTCCAGCTCCCAAGTCCCACCAGTCCCGGAACCCACTTATAAAATAAACACACAGACGCTTACATTATTTAAACGACTTGGTCATTAGCTCAAGCCTATCATTGTCTAGCTCTTACTCTTATATTTAGCCCATTTCTATTCATCTTTACTTTGCCACATGGCTCGTGGCTTACCAGTACTTTACATATTCCTTGTCCTGGCAGCAGCTCCAAGTGGTCTCTTCCTCTACCTTCCTGTTCCCTCAATCTTTCTCTCTGTTAGTCCCGCCTATACTTCCTGTCTGGCTACCGGCCAATCAGTGCTTTATTTATTAACATATTTGTCATACAGAACATCCCACAACAAAGAACAGGTAAAACTACAGAAAAATGTCTTTACCATAACATTACAGTTCGTTGTGCATATAAATTGGACTTCTTTTTACTGTATAATTGTGCTGCTAAATGTGTTTCCTTGAACTTCATTTTGTGGTAGCCTACTGGCAGAATTATCATGTTTCCTCTAAGTATTGCCATCATGAAAACAAGTATTCTTTGAAATTAAATATTGCATTACTTCCTTCATATTCATATAGTCTAGCATATACCATTCTTTCTAAAAGAATCTCCAGCTTTGTCCTGGACAGTAAGAGGTATTGTGGTGCTAAGATTCTACCATTAAGCAGCATCTCCTAATACCAATACTATAAGCAGAACTATATTGTTCTACCTAAAAAATATACAATTTAATAAAAAATTATTTCCTAACATAAAAATCATAGTTCATTCTATGTCAAGTGAAAATGTATGTTGTGACCTTAAACATGTCACAGATTATGTGGCAGGTACAGCTTCCCAAATCTAGAGGGGACAGAGCTCAGACTGTACTGAAGATCATCTATCTGTTACAGCTAACCTCAAGTTAATCTTAAGATACCATCTTTAAGTAATAGTCAGGAGGCAAAACCAAAGCAATGGGTGATTTTTTTTTTTTAGAGTAATCCACATTTGCTTGAATTATACTTTGAATACTTACTTGATTGTCACATAAGAGCTAAGGTTCTATCTCACTGTTTCTGACAGTGGGTCAGTTGGATTGAGCATACACATACAAAAATGTCCAGGAGAAACAAGAATCACCAAATGCATTTTAAAAATAGGCTCAAACCAGCTGAAATTAAAAGTTGAATTCAGGAACTTAATACACTAAAAATAATCCTGTCTAGATAGTGATACAGCATTCAGACAGACTGGCAGGGAGGAAGGAGAGTTATGGCAGTGCCATTTTGTCAATCTATTTTCATTATTTGGCATGTTTACCACACTCCACCACTGTGTGCTATATGGTATATTTTAAAGTATGTTTTCTGGTTGATAGTTCTGACTCCAGAAAGAACAGAGAGAGGGAGAGCAAAATGTTGCTTTTGTGTTCACTGCCTACTTTACAAGTGTGTATATAATTTTGAATGATTTGGGGCTGATGTTTATCCTGTAGAAGTGTTAGCTGGTGTCACTATAAAACTGTTTAGAATATTCATACTGCTAGAAGCATTTTATGGATCATGACTTTGGACAGAAATATTCTCCAGAGAATGCTACCTTTAATTTAGTGATCAAACTATCCTCTAATTTATTTTTGAAGCCTTTAACATTAACAGAACACAATAAATTAATAATCATAGATCTCATGGTTATTTTTATTGCATTAAATATATTTGGTTCAAAGGTCAATTTTTATAGCTGTAGAATTACAATAGAGTTATACAACTGTCACTGAATCTATTTCAAAAGGCTGAGAAAATCAGTATATACTTACAGTACTCTGCCAAAATACTATTACTATATTATGAAATTAATTATTTTTTGCTGTTCTGAGGTCTATCAATACTAACCTTCAAATATGGGTCTTTCTAAGAGAATACATCTTAAATATCTCATGTTTCAGACTGCATATTAATATGAACTTTTTACTGTCTCTTCTATCCTGTCTTAAAATGAAAGTACTTCCATACGCCTTTGAGAGTCTTACAATACCCTGGTGCTATGAGGGAAAAACGGCAGCTTGAACACATTTCCCAGCACCCCTGTTACTATACTTTTATCCCTATGTTTGTGATAAAATTGTGAAGAATAATTGTTTGCAATAGAGGCTTGGTTTAGAGAACTTAAAGAGAAATTTAAACCTTTCTGTGTGGAAGGTTTGATTGTATTATCCTTACATGAATTCAGTGAACTAATTTTTTTTTTTTAACAAAGAAGTGAAATAATGCTTAATCAGATGGCACTGGGTTAAAGATACATTTATATTTGGTGAATGTGAGTGATAAAAGAATTTTACTTTCTTAATGCATGTTATGTCAGAGTATCATACTGAATTTGGCTTTTATTTTGAATAAAAATAAAAATGCAAAATCTCTTACTGTTAAGGATTCTGTTAATTATTCTATTAAGGATTTATGAATTCTGCATTTGTCATTTTCTCAAGGCTATGACAGAATGTCTTAACAGAAAAAAAAAATCAAGGAAAAGGATGCCTGCCTCGACTCTTACTTTAAAAAGGAACAGCGGCTGGAGCATCTATCGGAGCTATGAGACCAAATAGCACAATTTGTTCACATTGTAATGGATCAGAAAGTAGAGAGCATAAGCTAGCACCAGAATAATCTATAACCATCAAGGTCCACCCTGTGTCAATAATGTCTTCTTGCTGGACAATATGTTCCAAAGTTGCCCAACTTTTGAAAATATGACTATAAGCTGGGGACCAAGTGTTTGAACATGTGGGTCTATGGAGGGCATTTCACATTTGAACTATCAAGTAATCTAAATGTGATCATGTCATAATGAATCTAATTAGCAAGAAATATCAACTAAAGCATTAACTACATCAAGCTAAAAACTGTAAAACTTGGTGAATAGAAAACAATATTAAAATTTCTACCTGAATTTTTAAGTCTCAATTTTTTTGCATAAAAAAAACTAACATTAAATGAATTTATCAATTTACTCCATTAAATATCTGTTTTTTTGCTTACTATTTTTCTCTTTTCATTTTTAAGGATTGAAGATAAGGTCATATGCATAGTAGCCAAGCACACTATAAATAGACAGATCCCTAACCTTTCTTACCTTTAATAAGTATATTAATTCCTATAAATGTTCCAGTAGATGAGATCTTGTTGAACTTCATCATTGAAAATTCAGCTTAATAGATCTTACCTTCAAAGAGGTGCTTCAAAAGAAATTTCCTTTTCTTATGGTTTAGAGCACCTTCATGCTCCAGTCATTAATTTTTTATTTATTGCATAGTTCTCTCTGATTATCTTTTGAAGACATGCATCTAAACAGGCTGGTAAGTTACCCTACTTTATTCCCTAGAGGATTTGACAACTTATCCCTTTGTTTAATACACATGAAGAAAAACAGCTAACTTTTTGAAGTTTTATCACTTCAAAATCATTTTGTAGATTCTATTTTCATCAGTTTTAGTATCAGACATGAAAACTACATATTTTCAAACATATTGTGGATTCAAAGTAATCAAAGACAAGATTTTTATAATATGAAGGTATGTAAGTATACACACATATCAATCAATTTATCATTCCGAATGCTTAGAATTTTAATTCAAAACAATAGTATTTTACATTCTATAGCATGTTAAACTTTATAAAGAAATAATTATGGCAATTTAAATCTGATTTCATCAATTCTTTTATGGAACAGTCTTTTTGACCACAAAATTGGGTAAAATAATAAATAATTTTCTTATGATTTTTATTTGCAGATATTCTTATATTCTTATATATTAAATATATTCTTATACTTCCTGTCAGTTCTATGATCCAAATCTGTATAACAATTTCAGTCTCAATGGAAAATTGCCTTGAATCATTTAATATTCTATTGTATCACAGTCTACCTTTATTATAGATTGATTGACAAAGTTCTTCTTCCTACTCTCCACCTAAACAATCAACTACGTATTCTACATTTTTATAATCCTAAAGTCTTGGTGAGTTTAGTGTGTGTGTGTGTGTGTGTGTGTGTGTGCAGATGTCTGTGTTATCATGGTGCCATTTCTGTTCTTTATAATTTTATAATTACAGGCACTTTATTCCACTCCCATTTTCATTGTTTAAGTTATCATCACTTTTCAACTTGATAAAAGGGCAATTCTTAGCATTGCTTTCTTCTCTGATTCTCCATATCTATGTTCCAATATAGTTTTTGGTAAGCAAATATTACATCCTGTAATTACAAGATATTTGTTGTTTGAAGCTTTCGTAAAACCTTATAGTTTAGGCAACAGTTACTTTACAACATATTTTATTTTATTTTAGACTGAGGCAGGGGGTGGTTTGTTTTATGAGTTTAGAGAAAACATAGAAAAGCCTATCTTTTGTTTTTTTCTTCCTGGTAGCAGTTTCTCCCCCCTCCTCTCCTCTCAGTCCTTCCCATCCCACCCACCTCTGTTCCCATTCCCCAGTCCACTCCTCCATTTCTGT